>JASDQU010105454.1:142401-167127 GCA_032191745.1 Picea mariana | reverse complement strand
ATTCAGTTCTGGCACCTTTTTCTTTACTTGTCCTAGGCGGCTGGTTGTCTTCCTTTATTTCTGCAGGTTTGTTGTTATCATTGGTTGTATATTTGACAAACTTGAAGGGTTCTTCGTTTCTTGGCTTACCACTACTTGATCCCTCTTCATAACCCAAACCAGTTTTCATCTTTGGATTCCTTTGCTAATTTAGAATGGTGGCTAATCCTTCTAAGGCTTTGATACTTGACAGATTCTGATTATACAAGGCTTGAAACTTCTCCATCTCTTTCCTAGTTTTCACTACTTCTTGTTCTAAGGCTTCACATCTTGCCTTCTTTTCTGATAACTGACATTTCAGAATGTCTTTGATTTTCTTTGCCTCTTCTAATTCCACTTTCAGTAGGACAAGGTCTTCATCGGGTTCTTTACTGTCTTTCTCGAACTGTATCAACAATTGTCCTTTCTTTCTGTTCTTAATTCTTAGTCTGTCAATCTCTTCCAGTGCACTGATCAGTTCTCCTTCCATGTCAACCACATCTTCTTCTTCATTAGCATCACTTCCTGTGATTTTATTATCATAATCCTCTTTGGCCATAAGTATGAAGTTATTTATTTTATATTCAATAGAGGAGTCATTGTCTTCATCATCTGAAGGATCATCATCATTGTTTACACAAAGACTTTTTTTCTTAAAGTTATTCTCTTTAAACAAATTTCTATGTTTGTGCTTCTCCTCATCATCACATGTCTGATCCTTTCTTTTGTGGGGACATTTATTTGCAAAATGACCTATCCTACCACAGTTGAAACATTTGAAAGGCAGTTTACCTTTATATTTTCCTAATCCCTTCTTCAGTCTCTTCACAAATTTTGCTTCAATTTCATCGGGCTTAGAATCCTCATTCTTGTCTGCCTTAAATGATGTTTCTCTGGAGGTGGGTTTATCTTTAACTATTCTCATTTCATATGCAGTGAATGTTCCTAGAAGTTGATCAAACTCCAAGGTTTTTAGATAATTAAGTTCTTCTATAGCAAAGACCTCTGGATTGAACCTATCTGGGAGAGATCTCAAGATTTTCTTAACTAAAGAAGGTTCCTCAATTTTTTCACCAAGTGCTTTCATTGCATTTACCATTTCTTCTACTCTCAAAAAGTATTTTCCAATAGTTTCATCTTCTTTCATCCTCAGCTGTTCAAACTGTATTCTGTAAGTTTGAATCTTGGAGTCCTTTACCTTCTCATTACCTTCATAACTACTAATGAGTTTGTTCCACATTTCTTTGGCATTTCCTAGGTGCATAACTTTTACGAATTCTACTTCTACAAGCCCACTCAAGATAGCATTCATAGCCTTAGAGTTGAAGCTAAATTCTAGCTTGTCATCCTTATTAGCTAGTACAACTGGCTTTACATAACCAATATCTACCACATCCCAGACATCTGCACCTAAAGCCATTATGTAGGTTCTCATTCTAACTTTCCAGAAGGCAAAGTTTTTTTCATTGAATGGAGGGGCCTTATTGGTTGAATTTCCTTCATGGATTGACATGTTTAAGCTCTAGGATATACCCTTAGATAAAAGGGGCTGGCTCTGATACCAACTGTTGGACAACTAAGAGGGGGGGGGGTGAATCAATTTTAACCTTTCTTAAACAATTATACTTATTTTAAACTCTTTCCAGATCACTCAATGACAATCACAATAATGCGGGGAAGTAAGCAATAGACCATTTAGCATCATTCACACATATGAGATACACAGAGATAGATATTTCCTGAGGAAACCTGTAAAGGGTAAAAACCTCTTCTTCTTNAATTTCCTTCATGGATTGACATGTTTAAGCTCTAGGATATACCCTTAGATAAAAGGGGTTGGCTCTGATACCAACTGTTGGACAACTAAGAGGGGGGGGGGTGAATCAATTTTAACCTTTCTTAAACAATTATACTTATTTTAAACTCTTTCCAGATCACTCAATGACAATCACAATAATGCGGGGAAGTAAGCAATAGACCATTCAGCATCATTCACACATATGAGATACACAGAGATAGATATTTCCTGAGGAAACCTGTAAAGGGTAAAAACCTCTTCTTCTTTATATGATAAGTAATATGTACATTCTTTACATTATCATACATATGAGCACCAACTCATAATGAGGCTACAACCTCTATTTTGCAAGTTGCTACTTGTTGAGAGCACCAACTCTTTGGATTCTCTAGCACCAACTAGAAAGAAGCACCAACTCCCTGGTTTCTCTAGCACCCACTAGAAGGAAGCACCAACTCCCTAAGTGTTCTAGCACCAACTGGATGGAAGCACCAACTTCTAGTCACACAGGTACCAACCTGTATAACAGAGAACAACAGTTCTCCATTGCACCACCCTGCCACCCTGGTTTCCTTGGCTGCAACCAGATGGAAGCTACAACTCCCTTTGTTCAAGCACCCACTTGAACCTATGAGGACAACAGTCCTCCCTAGCACCTCCCTACCACCCTGGAATATAAATCTTTTCTATTATGACTTATTACAGCGATATAAAGTTCTTCAATGGCTTACCGGTCTCATCACTATTCTTCTACACTGTGTTTCTCTGTCTGCATCAATGTCTTCTGCACACTCCTTGCGCTTTCTGTTCTTTTCCTTTTTATGCTCTCTGCGCCATGTCCCTTCAATGCATCATTCCCCTTCTATGCATTTCTGTTGCTGCGCTCTACCTCCTTTTTCACTCCTCAATCACACTCAACGACACCCCATTTCTTCTTTGTTTAGCCTTCTTATAGTCTCTATGTACCTTGTGCATGCAATCTCCTTCTTCTTCTTGCATCCTCTCTTTCCTAATCTCATACACATAGGGGTGTTTTCTTGACTTCACTCTTCCACAACTATCCCATGTTCTGTGTGCCACGTTGTGTCTCTTTGTTTCGCATCTCCTCCTCATTGTGAGTGCTCTGCCTGATCATCATGGTAACTCTTCAACTTCTCTGGTGGTTTCACCCACACATCCATCATCATTGGGTGTTATATCAAGATTCCTCAGCTTCTATGGCAGTTGAGACTCTTCGTCTTCTCTGTCATAGATGAGCTCATCCTCTGGTAGAAACCATCATTTATTTCTAGCAGTTACACTGTGAAGTGCAACAATAGCCCTCCGATCTTATTCAAATTCATCTGCACCATTGAATTGACTTCATTGAATCTTGTGTTCATTTTTCCATTTCACACTTCGGCATTTCAGGATTTCCATGGTAAATATATCGTTACTCTCCATGTCTCAATCCCTGGAACTCTGAAATGGAGCTTGCCGCTTCGAGTTCTCTTCTACAGTTCTTCGATGATGTGACCACCGAAATATGACCCCTCACCAATCACACAAGCGCTTCGATCTCCATATCAACGACCCTCGATCTGTGGTGATCGGACGGCTATCCTCTGCCCTAGGACTTCAGCCTTCAGTACTTTGGGGGAGTGATGGAGTTAAAAATCCTGAAGCAAAATCTCCTAGAGTGAGGTCAGTATTGCATCACTCGATGACGTGTCGTGACCGGAGTGGTTGTCACATGTCACTCAGAATTGTGATTTCCAGTGGCCTGAAATGCCTAATCAACTCGATACTTGTCGTTGTCTGATCGTGCCATGTTTCATAGTCTTCCACCTATCCTTTCTGACGTGGTCTGCCAAATTCTCCTCCTGGAACTATCAGCCTAGATCACTTCGCGATTTCTCATTTCGCGATTTCGGCATTCTTGATGTGAATGTTCTCGACACTTCCAAGTCCTGGTCTGTGAAATTTTGAAATAAAGTCAGATCAGTTTTTCGTCTTTTCGCACTTCGCAACTTCGGGACTCATGTGATGAGGAGTCTTGACACTTGACTCCTCCATCTCCCGGTATCTTAAGCTCTAGTATCTGAAATTGTCTCCTTCTTTCGGGATTTCGACGTTTCGCATTTCGCGATTCCAGGACTCCTGTGGTGAAGTGTTTTGACACTTCAAATCCCGGTATCCGGAACTGTCTCCTGCTTTCGGGATTTTGGCGTTTCGCATTTTGTGATACTGGGACTCCTGTAGTGAAGTGTTTTGACACTTCAACTCCCGGTATCCAGAATTTTCTCTTGCTTTTGGGATTTCAGCGTTTTGCATTTCGGCACTATTGTGGTGAAGTGTTTCGACACTTCAACTCCCGGTATCTGGAACTCTGAAATGGAGTTATTTCCCGATTTGTAAAACTCTTGTTGATGTGCCTCTTTCGAGATTTTGGGATTCCGGATTTAGCAACTCTGAGACTCCTATGTTGAAGAGTCTCAACTCTTGACTTCTCAATCTCCTGGTATCCGAAACTCCAAAATGGATTCTGATCAACGTATTCCTGCGTTTTGCATTTCACCATTTCGGCATTCTTGTCATGAGTTGCTTACTTGACTCCTCCAATGCCCGGTATCCGAAACTCCGAAATGGAGTTTACGCTTCTGATCTTTCCATGCAATTATCCCTGTGTTGTTGATCTTCCTTGCCTCCCTGTTTTCCATCAAATAAACAAGCACACTCTTGCACTCTTCATGCACCTCTGCACTATCTCTTCTGAGCTTACATTGTCCCTATTTTTCCATCGCTGCATACTCTGATCTTGCCATCAATGACAAGCACATCTACCTAAAAACATGCCAACAAATCTGACCCTACATTGTTTGGTGACATTAAGTTTTCCTTCATCACATACCCAACCAAGAGGATAAGGCTTTGGATGTGGTTTCGTTTCAAGACCCATATTTTTGACAAGTGCTTCAGATATCAAGTTTACTTGGGAACCCAGATCAAATAATGTATCTATCTTAGTGTGTTTAGATACAACTCTTATATGAAATAATTCATTCCTCCTTCGTTCATCATCATGAGATTAATTATTGGAATTTGAACTAGCATAAAGGGAATCTTTACCTTCTACTCCAACCTCTATGATCTTTCCTTCATCTCCTAAATTGGAACCAAGATCTTGTTTCACTGTAGCAACAATTTTTGTCTTCCCCTTTCCACCGAACTGTTTCAGTCTCTTCTTTGGATGTAGTTTCCAACAGTATTCATCATTGTGGCCACTTTTCTTGGAATGAGTGAAATATGGATATCCTTATTCTCTCTTTACCATGGAGGTCTTTTTTTCCTTCCTTTTAAACTTCTTAAATGGTTTATGTGGGATATTGGAAGGTTTCTTTGTGGGATGTTCTTAAACATGCTTTCCCTTGTTCTCAAGGCGAGTGGCTTGCACACAAACTTCATCAAGACTGGTGGGGTTAAACAATATCAAAGTATGACGAATATAACAGTGAAGTGCACCAATATACTTCATTAAAGTTTCATAAGAATCCAAAGGAATGTTTAATGCAAGAACTTACTTCCTAAATTCTTCTGTGAAACTTTGTACAGTTTGACCTTTACTTTTTCTTAAAGTTTTTTCATTCCATCATTGCTTTATGTAAATAACCCAATGGATAAAATTGCTTCCTTATCACTGATTCAAATTCTGACCATGATGAAATAATATTACCACACTTACTTATGTCATGAAGTTTTATCTCCCACCATATGAGAGCAATGCCTTCTAACCGAAGGAGAAGCCAGTTTCACTTTAACTTCCTCTTCATCACTCTGTTGAAAACGGAAATATACTTCAACATGTCGGATCCAATTATCTATATTTTCAGGATTAGCATCTCCATTAAACATAGGTAAATAAAATTTTGCATCAATCTTTAATAATGGTTTCATAAAAGAATCTTTATGGCTAGAATGATGAGAATGACGAGAATGCTCAGAGGAAGAAGAACTAGAACTTGATGGTGAAGATGGAATCTCAGGAGGGTCTCCTCCAGCCCCTTTATTTATCGAAGCATCATCATCATCTTGTGCTTCATTTTTCTTCCCTTTCTTCTTCATCCTCTTCTCGTAGTCTCCATACATTCGTTTGACCATTTCTGACATGCGATAAAAGACCATATGGAAGTTTTTCTCCTATTCATCATGCTTGTCCTCTTTTGCCATTTTCTTCCTTCAGGATGCACAACCAACTTCAGGATTGAAATTCTTAATATTTCCTTCACCCTTCTTATGCTTGGCCCTAGTAATCATTCACACTCAACAATTCACGTCACAGATGACTGCTCTGATACCAACATGATCTGGGATCTTTTCATCGAAGTGAATTATAAAGAATTGTATTAAATGAGAATAAATTAAAGTGCATCATTAAAGAAGGAAAATATCAATAATGAAGAGACATAAGAATCAAATATGAACACAAAAAACTTGATAATGGAGTTTGTCCCTGGTGGACTATGTCTTTGGGTCCTTCTCTCAAATGGGTAGGCCTTTTTTATTAACTTAGCAAAATAATTTGGCAAAATACATAAGTATACCACACTCTGGAATTAAGCTCTAGAATATTTTCTCAGATTAGAAAATAGACAACACCATTGAATTTGTGGCATCGAATTACCAAAAAATGACTGTCTTCGCGCCTCAATCCGACTCTGGCACACCCAAGCCCTTGAGAAATTTTGTCTCGATTTCCTTGCCTGCTCCGTACATTTAATTCTCTGTACTTGTGTCTCAGTTTCCATGCATGACCGTACCATTGAGCGCCTCCCCCTGTGCACTGGAGGATTTCAAAATTTAAATAATAATCACGGGAGGTATAAACAATGGGGTTGTTTGGCCCAACAGTGGCGGAGCTATAGTTAAGGCGTATGCATTGGGGGAGGTCTCGGGGTCGAGCCTGTGAGCCTCCCCTTTTGGGTTGTTATAAATTGTATATATAAATGAATATGTTTTTTTTTCAACTTTTGAGGTGGTTCATATTGGTCCATTGGGCCGCCAGATCTGTCGGGGCTCCGCCAGATTTGGCGAACCCACCTTTTTTATTTTTGAATTTTGGTTCTCGGGCCCTCATTAGGAATTTTCCCACTGCCACGTGGTAGCCCATGACTGGTCCATGTGGAAGACAACCATTGGGCCATGCCAATCTCATACATAGTCACCTGCCACATCATCCTACCATGTCACCATACGGTTTTCCACATGGTTGTACAGACTACCACGTGGCGCTTTTTCATTGGTCCACAGATCGACCCGAAAAATCCAAAAATGAGTGACATGTGGTAGCCTCTGGTGATTCCATGTAACCATGTTGATGTCATCATGACATGTGTCACCTCCTGCATGTGCCACGTACATTGTACGAATGCTGACGTTATCCATTGATCTGGGATCTTTTCATCGAGTGACTTATAAATAATTACATTAAATGAGCATAAATTAAAGTGCACCATTAAATAAGGAAAATATCAATAATGAAGAGACATAAGCATCAAATATGAACACAAAAAAATTGATAACGGAGTTCATACCTGGTGGACTATGTCGCCAGGTCATGCTCTCAAATGGGTAGGCCTTTCTATTAACTCAGCAAAATAATTTGGAAAAATACATAAGTATACCTCATTCTGAAATCAAGTTGTAGAAGTTTTGCTCAGATTAGAAAATCGACAACACCATTGAATTTGTGGCCTCGAATTACCCAAAAATGATTTTCTCCACGCCTCGATCAGACTCTGGCACTCCCAGGCCCAAGAGGAATTATGTATCGGTTTTCGTTCTCTGCAACTTGCAATAAATGCTGAATTATTTGGATTGAACTATGTGCCCATTTGTACCCACGCATTCCCTCTTCCATCATTGGGCAGATGCATGTTTTAAATAATAAAACTGGCATTGTTAACAATGTGGGTTCATTGTCCCATTGGTTACGGAGCATATATTAAGGTGTTATAAGGGGGGAGGTCCTAGGGTCAAGCCCGCGGGCCTCCCCTTTTGTCTTGATCATTGCAACATATATATATTTCATGTTCATTCCGATAACTTTGGTGAAGCTTCTAGATGTTGGTCGGTTGCCACAATTGGTGGGGTCCCACCAAATCTTATATTTTTTTGAAAGTTTGATCACGATTTGTCATTGGGCATTTTCCCACTGCCACGTGGCAGCCCATGACTAGGCCAAGTGGAAACCATCGATTGGGCCATGTCAACCACTGTATCGTTATCTTACCACATCAACGCCATGCCACTGTATGGATTTCCACTTCAGTTGTCAACTTATCCTGCCACATCAATGCCATGTCATTGTATGGACTACCATGTGGTGCAATCTTACTGGTCCACAGAATGACCCAGAAATGCCAAATATGAGTGACACGTGGCAACCTCTGGTGTTGCCACATCACCATGATGATGTCAGCATGACACGTGTCACCTCCTGCTCATTCCACATATGTTTTAAGGATGTTGACGTCATTTTTACTGATGTTGATGTCAGTAGTACGGATGCTAACTCATCCCCTTGTTGACTGGGCTAGGTTGACCAAACTTTAACCGCGAATATATTTTGATCCGTAAATTCTTTTGACGATCCATTTACGTCATTGGAATTATTGTGATGCACTCTTCACAATGATGTAATTTTCACTAAGTTTTGAGAACTTTGAATTTTTTTCCCTTTCTATGTTTGTTGAGGCCATTCTGAGCGTCCTTAATTACTTATGCAAGTTCTTAGTTTTTCTTAGTCTTCTTTGGATCCTTTTTGGATCACGGATTCCCACTGAGAGATTTTTGGACCATCAAAATATTTCATCAATCAACATGTAAGTGAGTGGAAAGTTCCCTCACCTTGTCCTTCTCAATCCACTTTACCTTTCTTGGATGTGTTCCCTTTAAGCCTATTCTAATATAATCAACATCACCCATGCATGAATTCCTCTTCCTTCTATATAGGATGATATATTTCGTTAACTCATCCAACTACTTAGGATAAAACTCATCAGCTAAAGGTATTGAAACTTTCTCATCCTGATCCATGATCAAGGGAGGCTCAAAAAGTTTCAAGTTCTCTACATTTACAACTAAGTAAATCTGCATATAAGGTGGAAGATCTAGACGAAAATCATTGGTACCACTTTTCTCCAAAATAGTGAAGGGTCCATAACGAATGGGCTTGAGATTCTTGCCTTCACCCTTCAATGTCTCCTTTTTGATGTGAATCCATACCCGGTCTCCAACCTGGAGCTGATGATCAACCATGTTCTTGTCATGTCGAGATTTATATTGTGCTTGACTTTTCTCCAATTGTTTCCTGACTACCTAGTGCACCTGTTGGATCCTCTGGATGAACTTGCGGGATTTGTCCTATTTTATTTCTTTATTTGAATCGACATCTCTCCCATACATCAATTCCAAAGGAACTTTAGGTAGGTACCCAAAACATGTCTCAAAAAATGAACACTGAGTGGATGAATGTAAGGCTCGGATGTAAGCATGTTGTACATAGGGTATCTATTCATCCAATAACTTGGGATTCTTGTTACAATATCCTCGAAGCAAAAGTACCATTGTTCGGTTTACAGCCTCTGTTTGTTCATCAATATATGGATGGAAAGGAGTGCTCCTCTTCAATTTGGTATCAATCATTCTCCACAAGATTGTCCAAAAATCCCCAAGGAATCGAGTATCTCGATCCAAGATAATGGATGTGGGTAACCCAAAGTGAACCCAAACATACTGAAAGAAGAGATTAGCAGTCTTCTCAATAGTGATCTACTTTTTACATGGCATCAAGATACACATCTTGTTAAACCTATCCACTAAAAGATACAAATAGTCATGACCCCCTTTTGACATTGGTAAACCCCCTACAAAATCCATGGAGATACTTTCCCATGGATGGGATGGAAGATGTAGTGGTGAGTATATCCCTGGTTTTCTATTAGTGGTATTACAAGTAGAACACACCAAGCACCCCTTTACATATTTAGTTACAATTGATTTCATTTGAGGCCAGTAACAAAACCTTTGTAAATGAGCCATAGTTTTTCCTACACCAAAATTCCCAGACACAAGAGAAGTGTGAGATTCTCGTATTACATGGACTCATTCACTTGTAGGAATACATAGCTTTCCATGATGGTAGAGTATTTTTCCCTGCAAAAAATAGTTCTCTACCTATGCATCATGGGTTAGATTCTCATATACTTCTTTAAAATCTTCATCAATGGCATAGTGTTCCACATACCTATCATGAGATAAAGAAGTATTCTTCAAAATAATAGAAGCAGCAATATGAGGTCTAGAAATCATATCAGTTACCTTGTTACTTGTACCCTTTTTGTACTTGATTACCAAATGAAATTGTTGTAGAAAACCCATCCATCTATAGTGTCGAGATTGTTGCAGTTTGGTTTGTTCTTGGAGATATTGTAAGGGTTGGTGATCTATATGTATGATTGTTTCCTTCCCTAACAAGTAGTGCTTCCATTTCTCTATGCTTTGAACTAATGCATACAACTCTTTATCATATGTAGGATAGTTAAAAACAACTTGGTTAAAAGTTTCATAGTGGTATTATAAAGGCTTACGATATTGCATCAATACTGCACCCATGGTGTATCCGCTTGCATCTGTCTCGATCTCAAAGGGATATTGAATATTTGGCAGTGCTAATACTGGTGCGGTGTTGATATTCTCCTTCAAAGTGTTGAAAGATTTTTGTTGCTTTCCTTCCCACTGAAAAGTTTTCTTCACACTGGTTAAGGCATGCAAAGGTTCTTCTATAAGGGATAATTTTGAAATGAACCTCCTCCAATACTGGATTACACCTAAGAATCTCTGGATCTCAGTTACACTTTTTGGCTCAGGCCAATTTACAATTACATCAATCTTGGAAGGATCAATTTTTAATTGTCCTCCTTCTACAATATGACCTAAGTATACAAGTGCAGTCTTTCCAAATTCACATTTAGACAATTTTACATACATATTTTCCCTTTTCAAAGTATCCAATACTTGTTTTACATACCTCACATGTTCATACCAAGTCCCGCTAAAAATAAGAATGTCGTCTAAATATATAATCACGAAATCATCTAGTAAATCCATGAATACATCATTCATCACACGCATGAAGGTTTTCGAAGCATTACAAATCCCAAATGGCATAACTAACCACTCAAACACTCCCTATTTTGTTTTCAAGGTAGTCTTCCATGCATCCTGTTCTGCAACCCTGATCTGATCATATCCACTATGCAAATCCAACTTAGTGAAATAAACAACATTCTTTAACTAATCAAGTAAATCATCTATACGAGGAAGAGGGTATTGATTTTTCATCGTGATTTTATTTAATGCTCGGTAATCAACACACATTCACCATGTGCCATCTTTCTTTGGCACCATCATGATCGGAAAACCACAAGGATATGAATTGGGCCCAATGACCCCTTTATCCAATAAGCCTTGTTCCTACTTCTTGATCTATGTCATCTCCACAACTGACATCTTGTAAATGCCCACATTAGGAAGAGGAGAATCTTGCTGAAGATGTATCTCATGTTGAATTTACCTCTTAGGAGGTAATCCATCTGGTTCCTGGAAAATATCATCATACTTAGAAACAATATCAGTTAATTCTTTCTTATGAGAAGGATCACATCCTTGGAAATCGTCAGATGTTCTGACATCTTTCTCTCTTACGACCATGAGTGCATATCTCTTATTAGTGTTTATGAGTCTCTTCATTTGTCCTGCATTAACAAGTGTTGTGTTTACCCTCATGTTCTGAGATCTAACAATATATTCCACTCCCCCCTTAGTAAGGTGGTATTGTTTCTCCTGAAGAAAGAATACGGCTTTTCTATCATAAAGATAAGGACTCCCCAACACTATGCCACATATATCAAGTGATACAACATCCAAATCCACTTCATCAATCAACTTTGAAGCAATAGAAAATCTGAACCTGCATTGTTTGGTGACATTTAGTTTTGCTTTATCACATACCCAACCAAGAGGATACGGCTTTGGATGTGGTTTCATTTCAAGACCCATCTTTTTTACAAGAGATTCAGATATCAAGTTTACTTGGGAATCCAGATCAAATAATGTATCTATCTTAGTGTGTTTAGATACAACTCTTATGTGAAATAATTCATTCATCTTTCGTTCATCATCATGAGATTCATTACTATAATTTGAACTAGCATGAAGGGAATTGATACCTTGTAATCCAACCAATGTGATATTTCCTTCATCTCATGAATCAGAACCAAGATCTTGTTGCACTGTAGAAATGGTTATGTCTTCCCCTTTCCACCGAACTATTTTGGTCTCTTCTCTGGATGCAGTTTCCAATAGTGTTCATCATCGTGACCACTTTTCTTGCAATGAGTAAAAGATGGATTTCCTCCTTCTCTCGTAACTATGGAGTTCTTCTTGTCCTTCCTTTTAAACTTCTTAAAAGGATTGTGTGGGATATTGGAAGGTATCTTTGTGGGATCTTCTTGAACATGTTTTCCCCTGTTCTCAAGGTGAGTGGATTGCACATAAAGTTCGTCAAGACTGGTGGGTTTAAATCAGAGAAAATTATGATGAATATAATTGTGAAGTGCGCCAATATACTTCATTAAAGTTTCATAATAATCCAAAGGAATGTTTAATGCAAGATCTTTCTTCCTAAATTATTCTATGAAACTTTGTACAGTTTGACCTTTACTTTTCCTTAAAGTTTTCCATTCCATCATTTCTTTATGTGAATAACCCAATGGATAAAATTGCTTCCTTATCGTTGATTTAAATTCCAATCACGAGGAAAGAAGATTACCACACTTACTTATGTCCTGAAGTTTGGTCTCCCACCATACGAGAGGGGTGCCTTCGCACCGAAGAGAATCCAATTGTAGTTTTACTTCCTCTTCAACAATATGTTGAACACAGCAATATACTTCGACCTATCAGATCCAATTATCTAGCTTTTCAGGATTAGCATCTCCATTAAACATATGTAAAGAAAATTTTACATCAAGCTTTAATAATGGTTTCTTAAAAGAGGCTTTATGGCTAGAATGATGAGAATGATGAGAATGTTCAGAGGAAGAAGAACTAGAACTTGATGATGAAGATGGAGGCTCAGGAGGGTCTCCTCCAGCCTCTTGTTTTACCGAAGCATCATCATCAACATGTGCTTTATTTTTTTTCCCCTTCTTCTTCATCCTCTTATCGTAGTCTCCATACATTCGTTCGACCATTTCTGACATGCAATAAAATACCATATGAAATTTTTTCTCATGTTCATCATGCTTGTCCTCTTCTTCCATTTTCTTCCTTTGGGATGCACAGCCAACTTCAAGATTGAAAGTATTAAGAGTTCCTTCACCTTGCTTATTCTTGGCCCTAGTAAGCATTCAAACTCAACAATACAAGTCAAAGACGACTGCTCTGATACTAGCATGATATGGGATCTTTTTATCGAGTGACTTATAAAGAATTGCATTAAATGAGCATAAATTAAAGTGCACTATTAAAGAAGGAAACTCTCAATAATGAAGAGACATAGGCATCAAATATGAACACAAAAAACTTGATAATGGAGTTATTCCCTGGTGGACTACGTCTCCAGGTCCTGCTCTCAAATGGGTATGCATTTCTATTAACTCAACAAAAGAATTTGGCAAAATACATAAGTATACCTCATTCTGAAATCAAGCTACATAAGTTTTTATCATATCATAAAACAGATAGCACCATTGAATTCTTGGTGTCGAATTACCCAAAACTGATTGTCTCCATGCCTCGATCCGACTCTGGCACTCCCAGGCCCAAGAGGAATTATGTCTCGGTTTTTGTGCCCTGCAACCTACAATAAATGATGAATTATTTGCCTCAAACTACGTCATGCGTGCCCTCTTCCAACACTGCGTGTATGCATGTTTTAAATAATAAAAATAGCATTGTTAACAATGTGGGGTCATTGGCCCATTGGTTACGGAGCATATATTAAGGTGTTATAAGGGAGGATGTCCCAGGGTCAAGCCTGTGGGCCTCCCCATTTGGCTTAACCGTTGCAATATATGTGTGTGTGTGTGTGTGTGTGTCATGCTTGTTTCACTAACTTTGTTGAAGATTCTATTTATTGGTCAATTTCCATATTTGGCGAGATCGCGCCAGATTTTGCAGACCTGCCAAATATTATATTTTTTTGAAATTTCGATCACGGGTTGTCATTGGGCATTTGCCCACTACTATGTGGCAACCCATGGATGGGCCACGTGGTAGCCACCAATTGGGCCACATCAACCATTGTACTCTTATCTTTCCATGTTAGCACCAAATCATTATACGGATTTCCACTTCAGCTGCCAACTTAGTCTACCACGTCATCCTTCCATGTCACTGTACGGACTACCATGTGGTGCAATATTAGTGATCAATGGAATGACCCAGAAATTCCAAATATGAATGACATGTGGTAGCCTCTCGTGATGCCACATCACCATGTTGATGTCATGTTGATGTCAGCATGACACATGTCACCTCCTTCTCATGCCACATATGCTTCACAGATGCTGACGCCATCTGTACTGATGTTGACATCAACAGTATGGATGTTGACTTATCCACCTGGTGACTAGGCTAGGTTGACCAAACTTTGACTGTGAATATATTTTGATCCATAAATCTGTTTGATGATTTGTTTATGTCATTGGAAATATTGTGACACACTCTTCACGATGATGTCATTTTCACTGAGTTTTGAGAACTTTGAATTTTTTCCCTTTCTCTATCTGCTGAGGCCATTATGAGTGTCCTTAGTTTCTTCTGTGAGTTCTGAGTTGTTCTTAGTATTCTCTGGATCCTTTTTGGATCATCCTTACTGATGATGATGATCTCAGCAGTACGGATGTTGACTCATCCCGTCCTGATTGGGCTCGATTGACCAAACTTTCAAACTGAATATTTTTTTATCTGTAACTATGTTTGACGAGTCATTTGCAACATTGGAAATCTTGTGACGCACTCTTCGCGATGCTACCATTTTCACTGAGTTTTGAGGACTTTGAAATTTTTTCCTCTCTCTCTTTGTTGAGGCCAATTCTTAGCTTCTTGAGTTTCTTCTGCGAGTTCTGAGTTGTCCTTAGTCTTCTCTGGATCCTTTTTGGATCATGTTCAAATATACCTTAGTGTTAATTCCATTCATGTTTATATGGAATTATTTAACAATATTGTTAATTTCTCTCTTGGTTCCAGTATCTAGTGGAACTAACCAAGACTTTTCAGGATTACATTTCTTCAATTTAAATATTTCAACTAGATTTGGATATATATAGCTATGACTAGCTCTAGAATCCATCAAAATAGCTACGGGTTGATCATCAATCTTACCTTCCACTTCAATCATGTGGGATTGATAATATTATTTTCTATTGTCCAAGGATGCATATATCCTTGACATGTTTTTTCCCTCATCCTCTATTATCTCATCTTTCTTGATGTTGTGCATAGTCATCATCTTATCTCCTCAGTGAGGACAATATTTATACATGTGATCTCCTTCACATCCCCAACACTTTAAGGGATGTTGTCTTGGCCTCTTTCCCAAGGAATCTGTCATTTTATGATCACCTTGAGATGTCTGCCCTTTTTTATGTGCTTGAGAACTATTCCTTATGAAAGGTGGCTTGAACCCTTTCTTCCTTTGATCCATATTTCCTTTTTTCTTGTGTTACAGCCTTAATTTCCACCCTATAGGCCGGAGAGGAATCCACAAGAAGATAGAAGCCAGAATACATATTTTTCCTAAGGTTTAGCTCATTTTTGGAGATCCTCCTGGACACCTAGTAGCCTACAAGTGAGGATCCTCATGGGACACATAGTAGACAGCAAGTGAGGATCCTCACAGGTCATCAGTAGTGCAACAAGTGAGGCACTGCTAAAATTATAGAATAGGGGAGTTATGAGGTGAGTGTTGATGGATGAGTTTGATCTTCATGGAAAAGGCCTAGGAACTCACATCATTCAAGTTATTGGTTTCTAGTCCTATATTCCCTTTGCTTATTGCTTGTTTTTGGTTTCTAGTTGCATTGTATGTTCTTGCATAGATCATGAATATTTGTTACATTTCAATTGGAAAAATATTAAAAAGATAAAAAGAATTGTTGCATACTAGATTTGCCTTGGAAGCACTAGTGAACAAATTCATTAGGAGCATTGTTTCATTTTAGATCCGAAGTGATTTTTGGTTTCTTGGGGTATGTGAGGTCACACTTTTACAAGTTTTCAAAGAAAAAAGGAAAATTATTTTTCCCTCCCGTATCTAGAGTTCATCGAAGAGAATGAATGTGCATAATCATTATTGAATTGTTTGTTTGGTTCAAGAGTCCAAACATCACAAAAGTTCCATCCGCTACCCTTGGACTTAAGTAACAGTCATAAAAAAAAGTGCATAATACAAAATCAATTAGACATCTTTCTCTTGATAGTGAACCAGCATTAGATAAGCTTAGGGCCTTGGATTAGGATTAGAGAGTAAACTCTCCAAATCCACAAAATGAAACCTAGAGTCATTAAAGAGCATTAAAATCCATTCTTGCAACCAGTGTGTTAGGATCCTCCTCTAACACAGGAGTTAAGCATGAGGTCGCATCAAGTAAAGTAGGGAGATTACCCCTTTATGCTTGTTTTGGTGTTTGTGATACCTCTTTGATCGTTACATATACGGGGGTTCTTTTGGTTAACATATTTGGAGATTCAGGATTAGTTACTCTTCCCTTACATGTGGTTGAACTTACGACTGTTCACCCGACCATTGATTGTTAGTTGGTATCATTAGTGACCTTTCCTATGGATCCACATAGGTGACTGCAGGTGGGACATGCCTATAGTACCTAGGGCAGACATTCCTTCATATTCCCAATTCCCCCATAGGGTGCCAACCTTAATAAAGGGTACTTACATTGGTTAGGGTTGTTTCGCATAGATCATCATAACTAATCCGCATACCTTTGCTAGTCAATCTTGTGGGGACTTCATCTCCCCCTTAGGGTTGATTTTCGGAAGGCCTCTAATCCAATTGGTTTTCTTATTGTTAGCCTAGTTTTGATTAGGAGTGTTCTCTTTTATTCCGAGTCTAAATCGACCTTAGGTTGAATTGTGTTTGGATTTTAACATAGTATATTCATTGTGGTTGAACTATCACATCAATCCAATAGACTATGAAGACTTGAACCCATTGTAGAGGAAAAACAAATATCAAGAGGCATGAGATAGTTGACAAATATTTTGAAGGGCTTGAACTTTGGTTCGACAAAACTGGTTTAGTCAAGGTATAAGTGGTAGATGAACATCCTCCACAAAATTTTAATCCTCCTTTGACTGAGCCAAACACACCTCTACTTGTCCAAGTGAGGGAAATTTTTAGCGCACCTTTCTCTTTGTTTAGTCACCCTCCCACTATGTCAAGAAAAAGTGTTTTGTCTAGTGTAGTTGAGGCTATGATATTGTCCTCAAGTTGGAAAGGGGGAAATCCCCTATGGAGAATCACATTGATGTCTGCGTTGCCACCCCTTAGCTCCATTGGAACTACACCATCCATACTATTCTCTTTTGGTTCCTCGATCTGGGGGACGTCAGTCGTGTCATAATAACCATCTATTAGTTTACAGAGTGTTTATACACCCATCCTGTCTATCCCAACGCCCACTTTTGGATCTTATTCTAGTGAGGGGGAGAGATTTAGTTTTAGCATAGGGGGTGGAATTACCTCTACCTCCACCATCCCTATGAGTGGCCCAGTATCATCAAGAACTAGTTCACCTTTCATGTGGAATATGTCTAGTGTTTTTGGGGTTGTCCCCAGCCAGGCTGGGGGAAGTAGTAGATTAGAAGGTTTTAACTTTCCATGGGTTAGCACATCATTCCCTAGGGGCACATACCTTGGGGGGGAATTTTCACCTTGGGGAGGTTTTCCTTTTCTTACCACATAAAGTCTTGGGGGTTTCTTCTTTGGGACTAACTTCACTAATTGTTTTCCCGGAGGGTCCACATTTACCCCTGATGGCACCCCCTTCGGGGCATGTTTGGTTCTAGCAGCGAACATGCTCTTGTAGGTGCCACCATACTAGTAGGCACTCAGTATTTAGGAGCTCCCCAACCCTCTAGTAGTACTAACATAGAGGGATCGCAAGGTCCATCTGGGACAACGGAGACTTCACCTACCTCCCAGTATTCATTTGCATTGTTGCCTTTCCTCGCAATTTTAGATTTACCATATTTGTCACAGTTAAAAAATGACCCTATATCCCATGACCCATCATGGTAAAAAATTCCTAACAACTTGCCATCAGATATCCCAAAATTAGAAGGAAATCTAGGAGAGGACCCCTCTACACACATCATGACATATCACTTATGGTGTTCATCCAACTCGTTGATGGATGATAGTGTGAGACTGCATATTTTCCACAAATCCTTGATTGAAGTCACCGCCAAGTGGTACATTGAATTAAAACACATTTCCTTTAGAAGATTCAACTATATGGAAATGGCTTTTTAACGCATCACTAATTTCCCATATTGTATGAGATAGGAACGAAGCTCTTGACTTCTAATTCCACTCACATTAGAAGTGGAGGTGAAGATGTAGGATGATTAAGACTCAAATTCTAGATTAGATCATTATGGAGTGGCTCAACAATTCCCTCTTACAACTCATTGATATAGATGTAGCTTATATGGTTGGGGCGGCCACCGAGGAGTAAGACATTTTGCATGCCCAACACTTAGATCTTATTTATTCCTAGTCTGAAAGACTTTATGACATAATTCCAAATTATCTTAGGTCGTTGATCGATCCAAGGAAACCAAAACCAAGACCCCATGTTGATGGTGTGGTTGTTTATGTTTCCCATGCATCTGTGAACCAGTTAAATGATCAAATGGGTCAAGTGTCCATTAAGTCACACACGTCAGCTTCTCATACTAGTGCTCAATCTGTTGCAATCCCTTCTCAAACCTATGAGTTGAATTCAGTGTATTCCATGCCATCGAAGAATCCTCCTGGAGGAAAGAAAAAGAGGAACAAATATAAAAACTCCAATACTGAGAAGGGGACTGCCTCCACCCAAAACACCTAAGAGGGAGGCACTAAGGAGAAAAGGAAGAGTCATTTTATCTGCAACATTTATGGGGATGATCACCCTACTCACCAGTGTCCTTGGAAGGATGAAGTCCATATATTTTTGGCACAACAACAAACCCCCCAACATCCCATAGTCTTAACCCATCCTTTCCCCCCTCAACCTCAAAACATGGTTTCCACAAATATTGCCCCTCTCCAAGGGGGCATGGAGTGTACCCCTCACCATGAGGGGTCTTCCTCAAATGCTTATGTTTTCGTGTGTGACCACATGATCAACTTGCAGACTCAGGATAAGAACTATGAAATTTTTTAGCCTTCACATGCTACCCCAGAAGCATCATCGTCTTCCTGTCTTGGTGGACCTATTCAGATTGAGAAGCCATCTTTTGATGAATCTCTTCAACCCCCAAAGGACATCCTTAGACATACGACACATAATACTAACATGTTGGCTTCCCACAATTACAGTATTATGTAAGACTTGGCCTAGGAACCTTGTGCGATGTGGGTGCTTGTAATTCTCCAAAGCTTCCCAATGCAGTGGAAATCCTTGTTATCTGCCATAGGTGGGGCTGATCCCTTAGAGTCGATTTTGATGACCTTTGATTCTTCTCAGGCTACTCATAGGTTCTTCCATCAAGTATCCTTCCAAATCAAAGTGAGAATGATGGGTAAAAACATCTTCCAAATAGTGGTTGATGAAGGAGTCTCGACTTTCATCATGTATATTTCTTGTTGGAAGGCCATTGGCTCTCCTAAGCTCGAAATGTCTGCAACACTATTGAAATATTTTGATGGACACATGTTCCAACCCCATGGAATAATCATCACCTTACCCATTGATTTAGTTGCTAATATTGTCTCTGTTGATGTGGAGGTTTTCGACGCACCTCTTGAGTAAAATATTTTACTCGAGCATACTTGGTTCTACAAAATGATGCAATTGTGTCATTGGTATTTAGGGTCCTATGTTTCCCTCACCAAGGGAAAATCATTACGATTGATAAGCTCTTGTTCTGTACCCCAAAACTTGGATCCAATACGGGGTCAAACGTACCCTTTGTCAGTGATACCATGCAGTCTTATTTGAACATCGGTGCGTGGATGTTCAAAGATCCTTCACTGATGGGAATATTTCCCCTTCCCCCACCATCTCCCACTACCAATGTAGCTCCTACCAACATGATTTTGAAATTTAACAATGGATCCCTTGGGTCTATTGATCCTTAGGTGGTACCTCATCCTAAGGATTTTGAATCATCTGGAGCATCCATACCACTCAATGTGGTCGATATTTTCGGTCTGGCACTCTGATCAGCATTCTTTGATATTAGTCAGGAACTCCATCCTCATATGTTGTGTGATCATCCTACTCCACCTATAAGGGTTTTTGACTCTCCAAGTTCACATGATATCCTATATTTTGAGTAGCCTTCATAAGAGGCCATCCTAGAAGTCATGACTTCCATAGAAACTCCAAAGGATGAGGTGATGCATTGACCATATTTTCCTAATTTGGAATCGACAATAGTTGACATGATGAGTTTTGATCCAGGACTGGGGGGATTTGTTGGGGCATCTAGTAGCCCTTCTATTCTCAACCTTTTTCCATATTGGTTATATTTTTCAAAACTTGCCACTCAATTCTCTTCGCTTCCTTCCTCTAAATATTTTTGTTTTATACCTCCTTCATGTATTGATGGGTCCCATAAAGGATTCGTCGTAGATCATGAAACCACTCATGAAGATTATCTTCAGCCGCAAATATTCATTCCTGTGTGGCATGGCACCGACATGGTGAGTCATATGATGCCAACACCAACTCATGAGTTCATCGAATATGAAAAGGATACTTGGCTTGAGCCTAGCAATGGGCTCTATTTGTGTAAACCATCAGGATGTGTAGTTCCTTGTACATAGGTTTGTGGTGTGAGTGCTTTTGTTTTTAATTTATCATATCCAAAAAATCCAAAAATATTTTCTTTTTTTGAGATTTCACTACGTGTTTTGACCCTGGAATCTAATTTACATGTGTTGAAAATATTACGGGGACTTTTTTACAAATATGGAAAATTCCACGGAACTTGAGGTACGTGTTCCCAAACTGAAATATAGGGATAGTGTTTTTCTCCGAATTCACCACCTTGCATTATTAACCATCCATTCTTCCATCACGATGACTTAGGTTCAATATTTTTGGGTTGCAACATTAGCCATTCCTTTTGCATATTGTAACTTGTGTGGTAGTTCCTACCCTTCATGCACACCCTACTTAGCACCTGAATTTCCATTTGGTGCCCATGCTATGACTTCCTATAGGCATGGGATCCCTCCTTTAGACCTGCCATGACTTGAAGTTGATCTTCATTCTCCTATCTTTTTCTTTATTATGGCCATATCCCATGGGGGTTCCCAAATATGTTTGTTTTTGCTTAATGGTCTCCTATTCATTTGTTTCTTGCATCGTGTTTCCCGCTGATGCGTTGTTGTTTTCCCATATCTTGCTTGCCGCTATGTAGTAAATCCTTGACCATTCACTTCTTGCATTATTTGGACTCCATCTTTCACCCACCTACACAAGGAGAAAACAACTACTAAGAGTGGATCTCACTTTCCAGTATCATTTGCATTCCTCATTCCTTAGGTCGGTTCCATGTGTTGGGAACATAGGAACATGTTTTTAATCCACTCATTCTCTCCTGTCGAGTATAATTTTATCTCTTTTTCAAACTTGTAAAAGGACACGAAAAATGTATCAATATTAATTGCATCATTCTTTCATGCTCGTTAAACCATGAAAGAGATTGAGCATACTTTTATCATTCTTTTGTGCTCATTAAACTGTGAAGGAGATGAAAAATAAAAAATTAAAAATAAAAAGAGTGGGGAGTTTTTCACCATTGGTCTATTCTCAAAATGACAGCGTCAGTCGAGTCATCCTTGAACATGGAACCTATTTACATCCTCATCATACATTTTGGTTTTATCTTTCCTAAGATTCATCCCATTAATATGACTCAAAGATACTCCTTCAACTGGTTACTCTTCCAGTCATCATGGAGAGTGCTTCAATTCCTCCTGCATTGTTGCACTATATTCGTCCAACTCTTGTGTCTCTCTGCCAAGTCACCATTGTGTCGTGCTATATGTTCAAGGGAATTTTAATCCTGAGTCGTCCATCTTCTATTTTTTTCACTTTCTGAGTCATCCATCCTTGTGTCTGTTGGAACAAATATTGAAATTTTGGCTTTCGGTAGCTTAGAAAGAAAAAAATTATAGTGTTTAGCTACTGAAAGTGCAGACTTTCGGTAGCTTAAATCTCAGGTTTCATATGCCCTTAGTTGTCGAAAGTGTATCGGTCGAGACCAAACATTCAAGCATCACGCATCAAGCCACATGGAGGAAGAGCTCACGAGGAGGCATGAAAAAAATGCAATAAATGGAAATAAAATCACTATATTAAGGTTTCACACAAATGCCACGTCACCATTTCGGGGTTTCGACCATCGGAGGTTCGGCCAACGTAAAAATTTTAACCATTGTTCCGAAACCCGAAATCTCAAAATTGGGTTTCAGGACTTTCGATGGCTTACGGTGCTCCAAAATTGCACTGCTAACCGTCGAAAGTCAGAACTTTTGGTGGCTAAGAGACCCCTGTTTTCGGCCTATTAGTTGTCGAATCATAGATTTTTTTTTAGTGGATAAACTACCTCAGCAAAAAATCAGTTTTCTCAGCCATGGAGAGGTCGTTTTGCACGCTCAAATGGTTGATTGACATCTACAGATCCTAATATTTCCATTGGTGCATTCATATTTTCATTTGGAGCTCGGGAAGGTAGTCAAAAGTCCCCCGAAAGATGAGTTTCGTTTTCATAAATGTGGCGGTTTTTACTATGCTAAGCCATCATTTTCAAATGATGATTCTGAGTGACTCGAATATAATTTTGAGAAACGGTCAGAGGGTTTTGTGCCTAACACATCAGAGATCAATAACCTCCCTCAATTTTCCTAAAAGTGTCACATATTGGGATAATCGAATCCATCTCCGAGCCCTAATTTTCAGATCTTAGAATTTCCCCGTTTGACACATGTTTTTGAAAGGCAGATCTGGGGAAAATGGAAACAGATCTTAGGAAACCAAGAGAGGTTTTTGGTCAGATAAAAAATATGAACAAAATCCTCTTTAATTTTATACACAACTGTCACAATTTGAGAGATACAGAACCATAACCGCAGCCCCAGTTTTCAGCAGTTTGGCCCATTTTCTATGGCGAAAAGTTTATGAATTTGATGGTAACTGTTGTTATCTTTTGGGAGGATTTTGACCTCAATACCTACATGAAATGCCTGTTCATTTCTAGAGGGATTTATTTTGGAATACGAATCATTTTTCAGTTATTTGAAAGGGGGCAAAAGACATATATTATTGTATCTTCTTGAAGAAAAAGAGGGGGGAACAGCCGGAGAGCCTTTTGGAGGCTGGGTTTGTAATGCATTCCTTTTCAGAAAATATAGAAAAGAATGCCAAGAGATTCTACACCTTGTCACTGTCTAATTTTGTCTTCTTCCTGTGTTATTGTTTCTGAAGTTTTCATCACTTCTCTTTCTTCCTTCCATTCATTAATTCAACTTGTAATGGTTACAATTCAGTGATACTTCTGTTGTAGCTAATTTAAAGCATTCCTTAAAGTGCAGTTTTTCCTCTATTTTGTCGTGAGTAGAACAAGACCTGCATCTTAATTGTTTTTCCTTATTTACAAGTTTTATTTGTTCATAGCTTTTCCTCTGTCTTGCTATGAGTAAGACAAGACCTGTGTTCAGATATTTGAAGTTTGGTGTTATTTTTGCCATTGAAATAAAGATTAGACTTATCAGAATTAGATACCTAACTCTTTGTTTTAGTCTTCTTCATCTCCTATCCTCTATCCATCTTCTTTATTAAATCAATTAGACAAATGATGTCATGCCTCTTCGTTTCTGATCTATAAATGAGTGAAGGACCTATTTCAGACCTAGTTCTAGAAGCCTCTTATGACTGATCAATCAACAAATTTTATTTCATATAAAATGTGCTAAGGCTTGGCTCTATTATAGCCTAGAGTCAACACTTGTGACAACAGTGTCAGTTGTAATTTGTGATACTCTCTCTTCACATCATCTCTCGGTGTATGTTTCATGTCAATTGATGGGGGATACATCAAGGCCCTCCTTTGATGTGTCTCTTCCTATCGACTTCAACACATTATCTAGGAGAGGGATCTAGAAACCAACTAGTACCTTGGCTCATTTAGTCCTCAGTGGCATGCCTCCTTGTGATCGATAGTGGGTTTACATCATTGACTCCTTATCGATTGATTCTACGAGTTTTCGACACTAGCTCATATATTCAAACTCTCTAGATTGTACTAGGTACCTTGGGGTCCATATTCATCATCGGTGGGTACCCTCACTTATGTTAACAATATAAATCAATGATTGGTAATCATATGGTTTCTACCATGCTCGACATTATCTCATCTATTTTCGTGTGTAGATTCATACCATCGGGGTTTGGGACCACTGTTAAGAACCAAACATCAATATAGCATAGAAAAACTTCAGGAAAAGTACTCAACGCCTTGAAAAAGAGATAATTTCAGATAATAAGCCTCTTCGAGGGGGCAACCT
Source organism: Picea mariana (assembly GCA_032191745.1). NCBI lineage: Eukaryota > Viridiplantae > Streptophyta > Pinopsida > Pinales > Pinaceae > Picea > Picea mariana. The sequence goes on along the minus strand of JASDQU010105454.1, from coordinate 142,462 downwards.
CCTTTTACCCCACTTAAATGTTCAAGTCCAAGATGATTCAAAATGAAAATGTCTCCTTGGT
>JASDQU010105454.1:123869-135649 GCA_032191745.1 Picea mariana | reverse complement strand
GCCAATATAACTAAGGGTTTCATGTGTCTTTTGAAGAAGGATACTTTTTTTATATGGGATGAGCGATCCCAGGAATCCTTTGATTCTCTTAAGAAATCCTTGGTATCAACGCCTCTGTTGAAGCCTCCTGACTACAGTAGAGCCTATTTTCTTTATATCGTTGCTTCTAAATGGATGGTTGGAATGGGTCTTGTTCAGAAAGACAATGAGCTCCATGAGCATGTTTTCTACTATATTATTTGAAATCTGATCAGTCTTGAGATTAAATACTCTCATGTCAAGAAGCTAGCCTTAGTTGTCGTACATGCAGTCCAGAGATTGCAGCATTATATATTTTTCTGTAAAACTACCGTAGTTGAGGATATCAATCCATTTCAATAGGTCCTTACCAGGCACATCATAGGGGGGAAATACAATAAGTGGATTGTTATTTGGCGAGAGTTTGATCTTGACTTTTTTTTGGTGAAGTCTAAGAAATCCCTAGTTTTATTTCGAGTTGATATCAAACTTCCCTAGATTAGATGAGGATGTTATCCATGTTGATTCATTTGTAGATGAACATATCTTCCTTATCTCATCTTTGTACCCCTAGTATGGATACCTTTTAATCTATCTTCAAACCTTGAAGTTATCTCTGCAGTTGTCGAGAGATGATCGACGATGTATAAGGCATAAAGCTAAAAAATACCCTATCATCAACGACACTTTGTATCGTCAAGGGGTAGATAATATTTTTTGTCGATGCTTGACTCATGAGGAAGTTGAGTCAGTTCTCAATGATTGTCACAGTGGGGCTTGTGGTGGTCATCTATCTGGGTTTGCGACAACCCAAAACATTTTGCGAGCTGGTTATTTTTGTGCATCAATTTTTAAATATTTAGGTTAAAGTGGTCAAGAAGTGTCACCCTTTACAAGTGTTCACTTGGAAAATGCACTCACATCCAGCCCCTCTTCACCCAGTCATTACCATCGATCCCTTCACCAAGTGGGGGGGAAATTTTATGGATTGTAACACAACTTCGACTAGGGCACATCATCATATTATCATGGTCATGGATTACTTTACTAAGTGGGAAGACGCCATGCCTATTGTTAAATCTGATGGTAAGATAGAATCATTTTTTGTATTCAACCAAATTATAGCTTGGTTTGGAATCCCAAAGGACATTGTCATTGATCATGGTAGTCACTTTCAGAATGAAATGATGAAGGAATTAGCATCAAAAGTTGGGCTTAAGAATGGTCATTCTTCCCCTTATTATCCCTAGGAAAATGGACAAGTAGAGGTGGGGAATAAATCTCTCAAGACCATTTTGCAAAAAACTGTTAGTCAGAGTAAATCTGACTGGCATCTAATGATTTACCCTGTGCTTTGGGAATATCAAACCTCGGTTAAGACTTCCACCATTTTTTCTCCTTTTCAGTTAGTACACGGTGTGGAATCGATTTTCCCGATTGAATGTGAAATCCTTTCTCTCAAGCTATCAATTAATCTCCTACTTGACACCTCTGATCTTGAAGAATGCCTCGTACACCTAGAGCATCTATATGAGTAGCGTCGAGATGCCTCTACGTCTATCAAAGAAAATAAACGACATGTTTAGGCGCAGTATGATAAGTCTTGATGTCCTTGGTAGTACATTGAGGGTGACTTGGTCCTCTTATACGACCAAGCCAAAGAACCATTGGGGGAAGGAAAGTTTAACCCCATGTGGCACGGTCCTTATATCCTGCAATGTGTTTTGGAAAATGGAGCATATGAGTTGGAATATTATGAAGGGAATATGTTGGATGAGCCCATAAATGGGTTGCACCTTAAAATATATAACACTTGATCCCTTAACATTGGGCGTGACTCTTTGTATACTAGTGTATCTTAGTGTATATATATCTTTTCATTTGTGTCATCAACTTGCTTATCGAGTTTTTCCTTGGTTGGAATATGTCAACAAAGTCTTCAATTTACTTAGGATTTGTAGATGGTTCCAATTATCATACACAAAACTTATCTTCTGTCACTTGGGTCATTTACTCACCCGAGGATCAACTGGTGTCTTTAGGTGGCGTTTGTCTAGGGCCATAAACGAATAATGTGGCTAAATATAGTGACGTTATAGAGATTTTACGGGATGGTGTTTCACATGGTGTTATGTCTTTAGAAGTTACCCTGGAATCCTAGTTAGTAGTATGTCAGTTAAATGATAGTTACCATGTACGATACCCTACTCTACTCCGACAATTCCTACGGGTACGACTTTTGGAACGACTCTTTGATTTTATTACTTATAATCACATACCTAGAATTTCTAATTATGCATCTGATGCATATGCTAATTATGTTTTAGATTAGCATTTGTCACATAACTAAAGTAAAGAAAACACATCCATCATTGTACACATTGTAACATATATAAGTAAATCTGGAGACCAATGTTTTTATATATCATCTCTTCAAAAAATATGGTGCCATATTACAAAATGGTGCTCACACCCTCAAAATACATATATGGCCGATACATATAATGACCATGGAATATATGCTTGTGGCGTCGGATGTGTATCCTAATAACATACTATGGTGTTTGCAAGATGCCATAAGAGTCTCACTCATGCATGGGGAACACCCACCACATGTCATTGCATAGCCTCTAGCATATCTTCCACCTAAACCATAGGAATCTTGTGCGTCAAATAAGACAGGTTCACGTGCACATTTTGTAGCACTCTCTCCACATCTCCTCCCACTAGATCATCTCCCTGGTTTCGTTGTTGATGTCATGGGAATCCATCTGGTTGTCGTGGACTCAAATATGCATAACAAAGCAATTGTCAATACTTGATACCATCCAAAAATATTTGTGTTTTTTTTTAAAACACAAAAAATGAAATATATATAAAAATTGTTTCATGCCTATATCACCGTAGGTAGAGCTTGGTGGAAAAGACATGTATAGATCTCCTCTGTAGTCGATCGCAGCATAAGGGTATTCATCTATGGCTTTCATTTGTCGATGCCACTAGAATAAGAGCTCATTGTTGTAGGGGGTTGGCACCCTACCACCTCATCACTTTGGTCCACCAAGACATTGTTGGATCGTGCAGTCCATGTGGAATGATCATGACTCTAGGGCTCAAGCCTGGAACCCACTCAAATAAAAAACTACACAAGAAGATGTGAACCCGAAGTTCATCTTCCTCCCTTGTTTGCAGTCTGTCAGTTGGCTCTTCATGTTAGCCAGTATTCAGGTGCACCAATCATAAATTGTGGGTCGTAAACAATCCACTGCATAAAACATGAGTGGAATTTATTCCTGGTGTAATGAGGTCAACCCTGTGATCCATGTAAGAATGATAACGATGATATTCAAACGTGGGTTCTCGATCGCCCTGATGGGGATTTGGCTCCCTAATTTTTTTGTTCCTGCAACACAGTGGGTGGAAATGTAATCCTCTGTGTTCATACCACCCCCATCCCCTTGGGATTTGAGGTTCACCACCTCATCCCAATGAGACAATCCTATAATGAAATAGATTCCATCTACTTCAATACTCAATGGTTTCCATTGATATTGAATGCCTCTGTATCTGGATCCCAAAAGTTTACTAGAATTTGGAGCAATCTCACTTGATCCCCCATTCCTTTGAGAGCCCAAAACTTGTAAAGCCCACATATTTTTAGATCAATTCGGGCCCCTACATCTCTTTCCATTGCTGCATATACTTCCTCATGATCTCTCTCTCTCCATTCAAGTACCATCCTACAAAAGGAAAACCCTTTTTTGAGTCAAACTCTTTAAAAAACTAAGTTTGCAGACTTATACGCGGTCTGTAATGTTAACGGTCATGTGTAGGGCCACATATACATGGGCATGATTTTCCTTTCCTGCGTATATGTCTCCATATACGTGGCCCAATGAACTACAACTCGTGTACATCCTAATTCATAAGTTGCGCCATCTAAAACTCAAAAACTGAGGACTAATTTGAAATTCTAAACCACTAGAAATGAATAGGAGGGAAAGAGAACTTACTTGGTCCAGACGGTTGTCAATTATGTTTCTTATAGCTCCCACAATCGGCACTTGAAGATCATGGGAAATCTGGTCCAAAATGCACTATGTGAGTAAAAATATCAAATGGTATGGTAAAATTGGTTATTTTTACTATTAGTAGAAACATTTTATCCACTTTACATAGTTTTTTTCTAATTTTTTGACCTAGCAAACTAATAGTGCAGTGGAAGGAGTTGGTTTTGGTGGTTTTGTCAAGGGATTTTTGCGGTTTCTAGCATCATATCGCTCGTTCATGACTTCGACGGGTATTTTCTTCTACCAGCATATAGGATAGGTCGTCAATCCATTTTTCATTTTTGCATTATACTATGATTGTGATCCATATGCCTTAGGTACAAACCCATTTATTAGTGACATAGAACCTTCTTACTAGTACTAGAAGTTTCTTTATTGAGTGGTAGAGGCTTACCAAACATGGGTGCCCTAGTTAGAACCTTTGTGCCATTTGGTGTCCATGCAAAGACTATTCCATAGGACTGAGAGTCCCTCATATTTGCAATATGACTTTGCATTTGAACCTCATATTCTTACTCACAAATATTCTGACCTATACCTATGGGGCTCCCATCGAGTCTTAGTTAATCTCTTTTCTGTCTCTCCAAAAAATCAAAAATATTGTCGAGTGAACTTGTCTCTTTCACACACGTTAAATGGATTTGAAAGGATGTCTATTTGGTGTAAGTTTAACCCTTTTTCAGACCAAGTAGACTGATTTTGAAAAAGGAATACTCTAGTCACTAGTTTCTAGAAATGTTCTCATGGGTATTGTTTTATACTTTTTCGGGCCTAGGGGACTAAATCTACAAAAAATGACATTCTTTGGAGTTAATTTGTAATTGCATTCCATTATCCTGCTTGTAGTATTTAGCCTATTGTTGGTTCTCGCTTTATCATTATAATCCTATTACCTTAGCAATTTGCATCACTAACCAAGAAGAGTCTTGTTCATATCCTTTGCATCTTGACACATTGTACCCTAAGAGGAAACATTCCCCCGAGTGTACATGGCCCACATGCACTTCCTTGCATTGAGCATAGGTATGTTCCATTATTTGGAGCTAATTTCTTACTCGTGACACTTGTTTCCTCTATTGTATCATAGCATTCATTTTCCTATGAAAAAACAAAAAATACGGGTGGGGAAAGAATATTATCTCATATTGGCAACAGTCGTGTCGCCTTTGAACAGAGCACAAACTTTTGAGTCCATTATCATCCAAATTTTGGGTTAAGTATGACCTTAGGAAGCTAAGCTAGTTACTTAGAGTTTACTCCTCTGACTGGTTATTCTTCTAGTCCCTATGGAGAGGTTCGTTGATGCCTCTTGCATCATGAAGCTTTATCATCAAAGTCTATGCTTCCTGAGTTATCCATTTGTCTCATGCTCTTGTTCAAAGGAATTCTATAATCTTGTGTCGGTCATTTCTTAGAACTCTTGATTATGCATGTCAGCCATATCCTCAGTATCACATGAAGTTGTATTCCTACCATGTACCCTGGTCCTACTTTCTTATGCACAAATATTCATATCTGGGTTATTTTTATATAGATCAAGTTAGATCCAAGCTAGATCTAGGATTCTATCAGTACGAAGAGAAGTAGAATGGTATTGTTTTGTCTTTTGTGTGCAAGAAGCGGGTTGTATAAGTTGGATCTGGAACTTTAGGACTACAACAGCCATGATACATGAAGGAAAACCTTCAGGAAAATGTATGCCATTCTCCATTTCTTTGCGTAATGTTGAATCTTATTTCTTGTTTCTAGGAATACCATAGAAGTCTACCTCTTTCTCTCTAGTATTAGTAGGTTAATCCTACGGATATTTTGTGGTGTATTCAGCAAGATCGCTATGATATTTTGTCCCATAACATCTTGTCATCCCAAACCCTTTGTAAATTCGACCTTCCTATGTTCTGCTCATACAAATACTTGGAATTTATTATGTCTTATTTTCAATTCTTGGGCTCAACAAACTGAATTTTATCCTTTTAGAAGGATGGTAATCCACTCAGGAACCTCTAAATTCTGACCTTTGCATCTCTGATGAAGCTCACTTACATGAGAAGTTCCAAGAACTTTTTATCGTATTCATCCATAGTCATGTTCCCAAGTTTGAGTTCAAAGTTCACTATTGCATCTTATTTTCATAATATTTCTTTGACAAGTATTGTTGCTGAAAATATTTCTTCAACTACTTCCAATAAAAAAAATTCTCATCAAGGTGCTTAACTTGCTTCAGTCGATCCCACCACACATATGCCTTTCCTTGAAGGTGGTAGACTGCAATTTTGACTTATGCATTCGATCAGTAATCAATTAATTGGAAATATTTCCTCATTCCAAACAACAATGCATATTCGTCTTCTCCTTTCTTTTTTTCTCCATCAAAATATGGTGGCTTGATTTTCCTCAACTCCCCTTACAAGCTAGTTGACCCATGTCTCCTTCTTCGATGTTTGATAGGAGCTATACTTGGGTTACTTTCCAACCTTGAACATGCATATGTTATTTTGGTTGGGTTCCTTGGGGAATGATGATGTTTATTCATTATAATATTCCTTGACCATTTAGATCCTCTATGATCATCCCTCCTATCATTAGATCTAGATACTTCCACTTGCCTTGCACTAGCTTCCTGTTTTTTGCTTGAATATTTGTTGACCTACTTCTACAGCATATTTAGGATTTGAAGTATCTCCTCCTCATATCTCATGATCCTTTCATTATTTTCCCTATAGCTATGCACTTCTCTTTGTAGGCTTCTCATAGTTATAGGCTCATGCCCATCTCTTCTTTCATTATACTGTGTTTCATCATTACCCATGCTAACATGAAAACCTTTGATCTCTTATTCATGATTGTAAGACCCTTGAGCATCCTCCATATCTTTATTTCTCATATAGGAGCTAAATTTTTTATAGCAAGTTTTGCCTCACCCCATGCAACTTGCTTATAGGGCCTTTCCATTTCCCTATGCAGACTTGAAGTCCCTTCTTGTGCCTTCCAGAGCCAAAAAATCATATTTTTCCACATATATGCACCCTAACAGTTAAACATCATGTCTATATGCAAGTTGTACCATTACATCCTGTGTACATTGGTTTTTGTGCCCAAAATTAAAAATTCTGTCGAGTTTCCATGTCACGTCACGAGATCCATGATCCTTGACCTTCCATATACTGGAAAAGTTCTAACTTGGCCCTTCAATTCCATTTGAAGGCTATAAATTGGGCCATATACAAGCCGTGGAAGGAAGGGAGAATTCAACTTTTGAGAGAAAATATAGTCTAGAGAAATTTCACTTCACATTAAGTTTGCATCCCTTTATCCTCGAAAGTATGAACACATTGTTCATCCCCCAAGCTCTTCCTTATCTGTTGGAGAACCTCATTGTCTCCCTTACTTGAGATTTTCTTTGGTGGAGGATTGAACTGGTGGAAGCCCAGCTGGAGGGACTTAGTTTCTCTGTTATGATGTGTGTCGACATGGAAGTTTGTCACTTATACACTTATGTTGATCATTTTTAATAGAAATACTATTTTCTCTTCCAATTGATATCTTGCAAATATTTGAATTATTAATCCATTGGCGTATTTTTCATGTATGTTAATGGATTATGCTAACATTATATAGTATCACCATATGCTTGTGTATCTTGGTTGTTGAGGACAAGTTGCAAGTATAAATCTTTGAGTTGTGTGCTGAATGATGGTCTTCATCGAACGTCTGGACGAGGTAGGCTCTTGATCTTGTCATATTAGCATTTATTTTATATATCATACTTGGTATTAGAGCTTATTTATGCATGTCATTTTGTATGTTTTGGTTTACCCCATTCCATAGAGTCATTTTCCTCGTAACAAAAGTCTTATTTCTTGTATCTCTAATTCTGCAAGAATGTGCATGCAAGAATTGTTATTTGAATTAAGCATATTACAAAATATTTATTAATTAGATTACAGGTCATTCTTCATTTAAAATTATGAATAATATAAATTCACTATTCCAAAATATTTTTCGTTAAATACATTCTTCTCTGAAACAACTCTCCAATGACTATGCTCATGCCTCTGAGTTCTGAGCGAAAAGTTACAACATTCACATGTTGTAATTTCCACCTTCTTACTACTATAGAATTACTTTATTAATTTATGAGAACCTTTTATCACCCAATTTGAAATTTTGGGTGGATATATGTCTTCTCCTCCTCAATACCTTTCTAATGACTATTTGTTTTCTCAAATCTGAGCTATGAGTTGAAAGTTATGGTATGGAGACGTTTTGACTATTTTCCCCAATTTATCCCCTTGTGCTACAAGTATATTCTTTCTCTTCATGCACATTTTTACATACCCAAATCCAAAATACATTACCATGGTTGTCTTTCATGGTTCATAAATTTTCCATAGACTATTCTTGTGCCGCAAATGGACTTCTAAGCAAGGATTTATTCCCTTTGGAAGTAAATTGGTCCTGAAATTTTACCTCAACTATTTTAGTCGTCACTTTCTCATGCGAGCTCCATTTTGCACCTGGAATAGTTCATTGGATAGTTCTCTCTGATATCTTTTGTTTAATCTATAAAAATAGAGTTTACCAATAGAGCATACCTCGATAGACTTTTTTTTCATGGGTTTTGATTTCCTAAAAACATCATTTACGGCCTCAAAATCACCTCGCAAGTTAATGACCTTCAAAAACACAAATAATTAATGTAAATTTGATTTTTTTTAGTGTTTTAGCAGTCCTTTTAATCTAATCCATCGATTTCAAATTGAAATAAATATGGAGTGTTGATCCACTCTACATTTTTTATTGGCAATTAGAGATTTCTTATTGTAAACCAAACTTACCCACTGATCTCCTCGATGCTCGATCATCGACCATCGATCATCAGTCGTTTCTCTTCACAAAACAAAATTTGCCCATAAATCTCATCGATCCCCAACCATTGGTGATCGGCCATCGGTGAATTCCTTTGACGGCCAACTTAGTTACAATTTCATTGAACCATGACCATCATCCATCGACCATCTCTTGTCTGATGTGGAAACTATGCTGACATGGAATGACACATCATCATGAGGCATCAACTTGGATAACACGTCATGACATGTGGATGCCCACGTGGCAATACATTTCATCATCCTCTTTTCCTTCATCGGTGATTGGCCATTTATCTTGGACGAATTTAAAACACCTTGCTAAATTTGTTGATGCCTGATCATTGACCATTCGTGATCAATGATTTCTCTTGGTGAAATGAAAAATATCACTTAATTTTTTCAATCCTCCATCATCGATGATCCCCTTTGGATGCATGAAACCTTTGCCAAAAAATTTCGATCCTCGACCATCGACCATCGGCGAATTTTGTTGGCAAACTTCAACACTTAAAAATTTTGGCCAAATTCCCCGACGAATATGGTTGTTGATCTCCCGTTCAAAAATGATATTGATCATTGACATCATCAAACTTCACCCAACTCTGTTGACACCCGATTGTTTCCCACTGACCATCAAATATTTATTTTGGCCAAACTAACTCTTCACCAATTTAGTCTACCTGACCATCAGTCGTCAACGATTTTTCTTGGTGAATTTACAACACTCAAACATTTTCGACCAATATCCTCGATGAATCTAGATTGTCGATCCTCAATCCAAGATGATCTTGACCATCAATCGAATCCAACTCCTAAACGACTGAAATTAATCTAGATTGTCGACCTACTTTAACTTCCCAACCGTTGAAAATGAATCTCGACCATTGATCTACTCAACCTTTCAAATGACTGAAACCTTATGAATTTTTTAAATTTGTTAAAGTGAATTTGGGTCGTTGATCTCACGATCGAATGTGATCTTGGTCGTCGATTCATCGACTCTATCCAACTTCTACAACGATCATTAAAAACCATGTTTCAACCTTCCAGGTCGAATTTAACTCCACAACTTTGCAGATTGACCCCATTGAATCTCTCAAACAGTTTTGAGTCCTTTAAACTTGAATTTTTTTCACGAATGTGGGGGTTTCACTCGAATTATTTACCATTTTCCCCCAAATTTGTCATAGATCAAAATTTGTGACAAAAAATTTACCAAAATTCACATTGGTTCTTGGCCCATACAGATCCAATGTTGAACTTAAGCTCTAATACCACTCTATAACATAACCATCCCCCAGTTGGTTCGCATCATTTCTAAAGTGACTCAATAAAAATTTATGATATCAATCTAAATGCATAAACAAAACACAACATGACATTCAAGCTCATGCAAGTGTCTATGATACTTAAAATATAAATGCATCTACTTGAACTATACACAACAACAACTAAACAACATGCAACAAAATTCAACTACATAAATAGATATTTGAATGCATCATTTTGCTCACAGCGAATAGCATTTAACCAAGATAACTCAGAGTAAATTGAATAGTAACTATATCAACACTATACATAACTAAACACAACAAATAGAACATTTATCTTATAAAATATTCAACCCGATGCAAAGGGAGGATGTTCAACCCAACCGTAGCCTTGTTGTTCTAGTTCTCAACAGAAAGACACCCCCAATATGTGGATATGAATCCAAAATATATGGTGGTCCCTAAGGTTGGCTAATGTCCCCCTCTCAACAGTGAAAACTCACAGCTAATTATAGTCCACCAGCTCTCTTCCCCTCAACCTACACAACCCAAGGTATGGAATCCCCCTTCACTTCTCACAGTCCCTCAGGCCTTTCCACTCCCCTCAAGGGATTCGAGCACAGTTTGGATATGAATTATACTTGTTGGGACCTCAAGAATTCTACAACTACACATGAATTCGCCCAGCAACAAAATGTGTGCTTCCTTGGCGAATTTCGAAGAGTTTGTTACTCCTAGGAACACAACCTCTTTCTCCACAAATTTTCATCTCCAAACAACTGCCAAACGTGCCCACAACATCTACCTTCAAGATTCAGCACTAAAAACTCCATTGTTGGCTAGAAAACTCCATGTAAAAATTTCTCTCTATGCAAAAACGTGAATGTCCAATTCTAATTTCCTACCCATATGAATTTCCCTTATTTCTCTTTCTTGCTTGACTTGCATTCTTCCCCAAGATGATTGTACTCAACTGTCATTCTTTCAATAAATATGGGATGTGACTCTCACACCAACCCTCTTACATGAATTCAATGATTGGGCTCTAGAACAGTCAACATCTAATGGAAGGTTCATGGTAAGGATAATTTAGAAATAAATGGATTGGGTTTAAAAAATATGGGTAAACTCTCCCCTTTGGACCCCGTCCCTCTCTTGTGGATACTTAGCCCCCAAATCTTCGTCTGTGTCCATTTTCATCTCATGATACATTCTATTCATTATATTCAATTTACATCATTTACATATTACATTGATTTGGCTCTCGGCCATATACTATATTTACTTTATACATTGCTTGGCTCTCAGCCATATACTACATTTACAATATACATCGCTAGTTTGGGGTTTCAAAATGGGGATGTTACATAAAATAATTTCAAATTATAGCATAATAATGTCCAAGTTACTCAAATAAAATAATAATAATAGTAACCAAATAATGTCCAAATAACTCAAATAATAATAACAAAAATAATTGTCAATTGGGTATAGCCTGAGTGGTTTGTGTTGAGGGGTGCGCCCCCCCCCCCCCCCCCCCCCCCCCCCCC
>JASDQU010105454.1:104187-123856 GCA_032191745.1 Picea mariana | reverse complement strand
CCTGCAAGTGACATGTTGAGCTCTTAAATGAGCAAGCTATTGAAAAAGCCTCGGCTTTCTACAAAATCGGGTTTGCCCCAGGTACCATCCTCAAAATAAGGGGAAGTGCCCGGTGGGTTTCCCCATGCTCTATTCCAAAGTATAATAATAATAATATAACATAATAACTTAATAATAAAAATAATAATATATTATATCAAATAATTTCAGATTATAACATAAAAATGTCCAAATAATAATAATAATAATAATAATAATAATATCACAAAATGTTGAATTATAACATAATAATGTCCTAGCATAATAATAATAACAATAATAGCATAATAATTTCCAAATAACTCAAATAATAATAATAATAATAACTTAGTTTTGGGACGAAAACAATAATGTTCAAATAACTCAAATAGTTAATAATAATAACAGAATAGCATAATAATAATAATATAGCATAATACTCAAATAGTATAATAATAATAAAAATTTGAGTGGGCCTAATGGTTAAGAATATGTGTTTCCTCCTAGGAGGTCATAGGTTAAAATCCATAGGGGGGTAGGGTATGTACACCTTCGTAGAATTTAGCAGTTAAATCCATGCACTAAGGGGATCCCTTGTCCCACAAACAAGGGGGTCTCATCCACCAATTTGGTGTTTGGCTTGGATGTGACATCAAAATTAGATAATAATAATTAGTAATAATTAGTTACCAATTAAGAAGACATAGTGTGTAACCTCTGGTGTGACCTGGTGTGAGCACTTGAAACCTTACGTGATTGGTTGGTCTGTGATGTATGAAGGCACTGGGAGGGGGAATATGCTCCCTCTAGATGATGATTGTGATAAGGATTTCTCGGCCATTGTAGTTTCTTCTATAAAAATCTCAAAATATCAACCCTCCAAATTTTTCAAAAAGATGGATGAGATTCCCAAGATCTCACTTCCACCCTCTTTGACCATGAAGAAGGCACTAGCTCTTGCAAATTGAGGTTTAATTGGTTGATTCACTGGAATTTGGCCTTCTCCAAGGATGGTAGCAACTTGTCTTGAAAAATTTTGGAAACCCCTCAACAGAGGTTCTTTGAACCATTTCTTCTACCGAAAAGATTTGTATGCTTTCCTCTTTGAGCACAAAAAATGCATGGACTTGATTTTCCGTAGCGATCCATACTTTTTGGGGGTGAGAGGGATGTTTTTGAACAAATGAACTCCAGATTTAAGTCTTGAGAATGATGCTCCTTTGGCCATTGCAGTGTGGGTTTGGCTCTCGCATATTCCTATGCATTGTTAGAGTGATGATGCTCCTCGTTGCATTGGGAACTCTATTGGCAGGTATATCGATCGAGAGGAGCCAAAAGAGAATATTTGCTCCTGTGAATTAATTTGCGTCGAGGTAGACCTTGAGAAAGGGATTCCAAAGGAAATGTTAATAACACTAGATAATTGGCAACATGTCCAACAATTGGAATATGAGAAACTCCCCTTTAAGTACAAAATCTTCCATGAATATGGGTGTTTTGCAAGAAATTGTAAGAAGGTGTAAGGTTACCATATCTATTTTAATTATGCAGAAACATAAATATTGCAGCAAATACCAGTGGAACAGAAAATATAGAGAATCACAACACCAAAAATTATATCTTTATTGAGAAGAATCCAAGTTCACTTGCATCTTCAAGGGGGAAACCTCTATTAGAGAAGAGCTCTATTACAATAATTCTCAAGACAACCTTTCTCATGCATTATATTCTTATTTATATTAATTCTACCTTCTAAAGAACATTCTAGAGAAAGATATTTCTCGAAGTGGAAGATTCTATTAATTCTTCTTACATTATACTTGTTCACATTATTAAATAGGCCTTATTAACTAATGTCAACCTTTATTACATGGAAAATATATTGTTCTACCTACGTGAGGGGTTAGGTATGTTAGGTCCCTAACATGCCCTCCCCCTTGAAGAACAGCCTTTTCCTCAAGGATGGAGATGAGGAAATTGTTGTAGAATGGTATTTGGCTCCCAGGTGGCATCTTCTGAAGTCTACTAAACTAACACTTCCTTGATGGTTCACTAACGTAGATGATGCTCATGCTGATCCAAGAATACTTGGGGATGAAACCAAATGGAACATGTTATCCATGATTTCTATGGATAACTAAGGAGATGATGTCTCGAGGCCCTCAGGTTGCATACATGGAGTACTGAGAGACATATGGATGACAACATCCACTTGCACAGACAAAGGCCTGCCTCACCGCCACATATCTCAGATTCATCAAGATGGTATCCGCCACATCAGCTTGCTTCCAGAATACATTGGGTCTTTCTCCATGATGTACAAGCCAGGTATTATGGTGAGTGTTATTTCAATATTTGAGTCATTTTAGTGCATTGCATTTAAATTTTCTTTTGATCATGTAATGTATGCTTTGAAGTTATGCTCTTTTCCTTATTTAACCTTTGTGATTGACATTGTACCCTAGTAAGTGGTCACCCTTAGGGATGTGTTTTTTACTAAGAGGTCCCCTTGACAAACCATTGTTCCATTCCCTATCGCACTCACCGCTTTCCACACTTCATCCCCTTGCCTCCTTATCTTTTGGTATTTTCAAGTGTACTAACCCAAGAAGGGATTGTCCCTCATTTAATGGGAAGAAGGGGTTGAAGGCCCAAAGGGAATGTAACTTGTAAAATATAAAATCCAAATCATAACCTTCCAGATTCTTGCCAAAAATAGGTCTTGAGAACAATGAAATGTTTCTCCTAAAAATTCAAACACCTGCAAAATAAAACACATATATATAAATGTCCCACTTGTTGAGGGATCTACTCAAGTGTGTTACAAGCTATACTTTACCCCCATGGAACTCTATGTACCCCTCCCTTCAAGTGACATTGTGGTTCTTTCCTTCAAGCTATATGTTACCCCATAGGGAGTACCCATTTTTTCTAGACCTTAATTAGTTAATGGCATTAAATGGGCTTGGAAAAAGAATGCATTGAAAATGAAGGTACAGCACACCCTCTACAAAGGCACCCATAAATGAGAAACTACGATCCCTTGTATGTCATGAAAACCATGCCCAAAATTATTTCCCCCATCCACTTCATCTTCTACACATGGCTTAGATGGGGGTATATCTGGGAAAAACTCCTTGACTTAGGGAATGATTCACCCAATAGGTCACTTTGTCAACCCTCCCATACCTAAACTTGGCAAGTTGCATAGGGCATTTGAGCACTTGTTTAATTTGATGAGGTGGTTTTTGATGCACATGCTTAGGTGACTCTTTTATTGATTTGAATTACTTATCATTATATGTTTTATTTTATATCCTTGGAGGGTGTATTCATTGCCTTTGCAGGACCTTGCTTGGTGGACGATTTTGGAGGAACAAGCCTAGCTTGGGCTTCCTTGGGGCATAAAGACCACAGATTGGATACCATGGCCCGCACACTAGATGATGATGGTATCCTTTGTAGGCTTGAGAGACACCTTGTATGACCTATCCTATCAATTCATCACCCCAATGGCTTGCCTTTGGCGGCTAGAGCGCTACATCTTGGGGCTTGACATTTTGTTGGGGCAATGGTTTTAGTTATGGTTGTGTTGATTTGACACTTAGAACATTTTGATGGGGGTGAGCCTTGGATTGATGAAGGATACCCTAGCACATGAGATAGAATCATTTGGAAGCCCAAAATTTCACCTCCAAGCTCAAACGACTTGCTAGAAGTGCCAAAACGTCACCCTAGAGAGGGTTGATGTCATCTTTAGGGTCTCTTATGTGCAATTTTTAAGTTAAATTTGAATTTAATATTGTAAAGGGGAAAAATAAATGGAAATGTCTCTGTTATTTTGCAGTTTACCCTAACTTAATGGAAAAAAACTTTTTAGGAGTTTTGTATAAATAAAGATCATTTCTATTTCATTTTGATCATAGCTCTCCCATTTGGAGAAGATACTTGGCTGAAATTTGCGCCCTTTTTGGGAAACTTGGATATATCTCTATTGTGAAAATGTATTTTGGTGATCTCTCTTGGTATATTGTGGATATAAGGTGGTTCACACCTCTTGGAGGCTTACTCTCTTGCTTTTGGATCGATATGTTTTAGTAAACTAGGATTTGATCTTGCATCTTATGGAATTGGTAAGGAAATTTCTTCATTTATTGGTGTTTTCTTATTGTTCCATGCTATTCTTGTTTAAACTCCTAGGAGGAGTATAAGTACATACACTCTCCATCAAGTTTCATCTCATTTCTAGTTGATAAGTGATTTTTGGACAAGGTTGTTAGGAGGAGTACAAGGGTGTACACCCTCCTAGTTTTACCTAAGTTTGATTTGCATGCCCTAGGGAGTAAAATGACTTACACCCCTAGGGATATTGTGGATCAAACTCTTACATACAAGAATCCATTTACCCAATATTTTAAAGGCACTAATCTAATTTTTTCATTGGAGAAATAAATTACTTCCATTGGGTAACATGATTTTACGCGATTTTCAAATTGTTTGAAGTGGAATTAATTCTATGCTCTACTATGTTGCTTGAGCCACTAGGGATTCCTCTTTAGACAATGAATTATTATTTCTTTTATAAAATTAATATACAGCCATTAGGGCTGTAGAAAATTTCTCTCAAACTTTTATTTTTTCTCTCTTTTCAACCGTCATAATTTGCTAGAAAGTTGTCATAATAATCTACTTGTCATTTAGCATCTTTTGGGTAGTTTACTTGTAATTTTTGGTGGTTGGAAATTTCTGTTGTAGAAATATTTTTCTACAGCCATAAGGCTATTATGATATCTCTACAATAACATTTTTGAACAACCCTATATTTTTGTTAAAGTCTTTCTCTATTTCACTTGAGTTATACTAGCCATTGCTAGCTTATCTCTTGCATCTTTAACTAGACTTTTAGTGACTTATTTAGCATATTTGATTATCATTTAATTTATGAATTATATCTTTGTTTACTTCTGTTGTATAGGTCATAAATCTTCACTTTCTTATCCATTGGATATCTTGTATTGAATAGTTGTCTTTTCTTGTGTCTCGGGAAGGTACAACTATCTTCAACAAGCACTCAAGCACTTGGAAACCATTGACCATCTATAAGACTTGTTTCCAAGCCATTATCCACTTATTAGTTTGAAATATAGGGGTATCACTTCCATAACATCACTTTCCATCTCATTTCCCCCTAGGGTCACTTGATATTCCCCCCTTGTGTTGGATTTCTCCTTCACTAAATCGAGGGGAGGGTTTATCTAAAGTGACAATGGGTATACTCTCCCATAATTATCGCTATCTCGTGGATTGGGTTGAGATTTTCCAACCTAAAATTTGTGTGATAACAGAACCTTCTTCATCCAACTCAGGGAGACTAGTTTGAGTCTGGAACTTAGGTTCGATCACTTTATTTAATCATGAGACATGAAAAACAGGATGTAGCTTAGAATGACTAGGAAACACTAATTGGTAGGCCATGGGCCCTACTCGCTTGATAATTGTATAAGGACCATAAAATTTGGGGGAAAGTTTCTGATAGTGTTAAGATTTGATTGAAGTAGGCTTATAAGGTTGTATATGAAGAAACACCTGGTCCCCTTTAGAAAATGGAAGTTTAGAGTGACCATGATTTGCTTGTTACTTCATGCAATTTTGAGCCAGGACTAAATTTGTTTTTAGGGTATGAAGAATGGTTGCTTGGACTGTTAGATTGTTTTCCACCTCTTAAACCTTGGAGACACTTGGCATGTATGAGAGAATAGACTGTGGATTTTTCTCGTAGACTTCTTCAAAAGGAGTCATGCAAGTGGAAATGTGGTATGATGTGGTGTACCACCATTCAGCTAGGGGTAACCACTAAGCCCATTGAGTTTGTTGGTCAGATGCAAAACACCACAAATATGTTTACATACACTTGTTGGCAACTTCCATTTTTTCATCAGTTTGGGGATGATAGGTGATGTTGAGATGCAATTGGGTTCCCTACAGTCAGAATAATTATTGCCAAAAATTGCTTGTGAAATTTGGATCTCAATCAAAGACAATAGAATGAGGCATGCAGTAAAAATATGAACCATTGTGGATGCGATGAACAGGTTTGGAAGATCACATAAATGAGCATATTTGTAAAGACGATATACTACCACCATGATGAATGACTTATTTCATGATTTAGGTAAGTCAACAATGAAATCCATGGAAATATCCCTCCAAATAGTAGGTGGAATTGGGAGTGGTTGGAGTGTGCCTAGAGATTTGACTGCTTCTCCCTTATTGCATTGATAGGTATCACATTCAGACACAAAGGTATTGTTTCATACCGTACTAGAAAAAAGAATGTTTGACATGTCTATAGGTTTTGGTAAACCCATAACGCCTAGCTGCGGGTTAAGAATACAACTCAAAGAGGATTGTGGGTTTAAGGTTTGATTGTGTGCTTAAATACATAGGACCTTTATAGTGAAGCTCTTCATTGTTCCAAGAGTACCCTAAAGAACCTTGAGGATCTTGTTGTAATTGTTGGATTAGGATAAAAATTTTGGGTTCGTGCAATCATTCATGGTGAATGGCCTGAAGCCATTCTGCAAAATTGAATGAGAGGGAAAGAGGGACTCTTCTTCTTCATGTTTCCTTGAAATAGCATCAAAAACCACATTTTATTTACCCTTATTGTAGATGATATTGTAATCATATCCAAAAATCTTAGTCACCCATTTGTGTTGCTCCCGGGAGGAAATTCTTTGCTCCAGAAAATACTTGAGGCTAGGATGATCAATATTAATTTGGAAGAGTTTCCCCAAGAGATAAGAACAATAAATATCCATTGCATGCAGAATAGCCAACATTTCCTTTTCATAATTTGATTGGCCAAAATGTAGTTGTGATAGTTGTTTTCTAGTGAAAGTTGTTGTGCTGGTTTTGTCACTTGGTTTTCATGCCTAGATGAGCTTGCTAGACAAGATAGAAGTTTGTGAGTGAATTAAACAATCCAAACACAGGTAATAAACAAAGAAACAAACTAAAACAACTAAGAAATAAAAGTTAGAAAGCATGAGAAACTTAGAACCATCAAAATCAACCAATGACCAACATAATGCTACCAATGGATCAATAGATTAGTAGGCAAAACACCGTAGAGAAAAATGAGTACTTATGAGTCCCCTCTTCCTCCTTGGGAGGGCTCTTGAATTCCCTAATGGATAGATCTTCTTACAATGGAAGAAAAATGAAAAATGGTGAAGACAATCAATGCCTATTCCCTCAAGAGGTGAGTGGAATGGCGTATTCCAATGAAGCTTGAAGGCTCTAAAGAGAAAAGAGGATTCTCAAGGGAGAATTCTTGCAGCATAATAATACTATGAAGATCTTGGTTTCTTAGTGCACCCATGGCTCTTATTTATAGCATTTCTTCAACGCAAAATGCAATTGGTTCTTAGTGTGAACAAGGGGTCTTTTAGAGCACCCTGTAGTCCTTTACCAGCCCTCCATTCAAATTTCGCTCAGATATGAAGGTCAAATCAGGTTGGGAGTTGGTCTATAAGTGATTGAGGGGCTAACAAGATTCATAAATGTGTCATTCATAGAAGTGTGAGACTTTTCTTGTACACAGTCGTGCAATTGGCACATTGTGCACTCTGAGGGCTTTGTTGGCCCACGCACACTGCACACTGTGCGTGCGCTTCCTTTGGTTAATTTGCGCATGTCAATTTTTTACCCAATTGTATAGTTTTTTTCCTTTTGAATGAATTTCAGTGTTGTAGGTGAACTAATGACCGTTTTCATTGTTGTGTTTCTTTAACCATTTGCATGCAATGTTGGGGACGAAATTTCAGTGATAACAGAAGCCCCCTGATGTGTTAGGTTAGGATCATACGTATAGCCGAAATACATCAATGTTTCTTTTACTAAGAGTGTCATTGTAATGACGAGTGATGAGAGGAAATGAAAGAGCGATCCACTGGAGGGAGAGGGGAAATTGTGGGACCCAAACCTTTCTCTAGGGAGAAAAAAGAAAATATGTGTACAAACGAGGTGGGAATTCCCCATACTCGTGTCATGTAACCAAAATGTGAGACAGTAAATGAAGATCTATGTTGATGTAGATAAGTGCAACGCCCTTAGGGGCGGTTGATAATGACAGATGACAGTTCTGAATGGTGAACATACTCTGAAATGAGGCAAGGACGCTTGTAATAAGTGTCGATGACTCGCCTAACGAATTCAAATGTCTTCGACTAGTATGAAACAACTGTAATATTCGAATAGTAAGACCCACCGTAACATGAGATTTTGTTGAATTTGAATGTTATGGGGGTCAACAGAATCAGAGAACAATGATGATTCTCTCCGTGTCATCTGAGACTCCTCATTGTAAAGGTAATGAGAGTCAAGATATTGTCTCTCTTCTGGAAACTGCGTTGATGTCAACAGAAAGGGAGACGTGACTCCAAGAAGAAAAGGGCTTTGTGAAATCCACTGAGATGAGATCAAGTACTGATAGGTAACATGAACAAAGTCAAGGTGTGGTGAGACTCAAGACTGTCCTTGGTTGGGGAATTTTGAAGGATGATTAGCAGCAACCATAAAATTGTAACTAGTGTCAGGGGGGCAGCTAGATATGGAGTTAAATTTTGCCAGAGGCTAACAAAGTGGAAAAACTCAGATATCATGGGTACATGGACTTGGGATACTCAGGGTTTGTGAATGATGTCGGAATGAAAAAAGAGGGGATGCCCCAACCAAGGGAGACATGGGTTGCTTTACCACGAAAAGAAGGTCATCAAGGGTGATGACAAAAAAGCTAAGCGAATGTTGAGAACAAAGGTTTTTTACAATTACCAAATAAATAAAGAATAATTTGGGTTGAGTATGAAGATACAGAAAGGGGTTCCCCAGTGAAAGATGGCTTGGCCTGTGAGGGTGCAAGTTTTTGAAAGAGAACTAGTGGAGGGTGGGGGGGCCATGGGCGGGTTTTTGTATTAGGTAAATGGACAGAGGACAATCTGCGGATGGGAAAACAGATGGTGGATGAGAGGGAGGGATAATGATACTGCGGAGGTGCAGTCAGTAGAACCAAGATGATATGATCTGGGAGTCCATTGGGAAAGATAGAAAAATGATGAAAAGAAGTATGAGGTTCATTCTCGGAAGTGCATAAGACTATTTGGACTCTCATCCCTAGGGGGTGGAATCATAATGAGTGTCAAGTGGCTAGGGGAACTGTAAATGGGACAAATCATGTGGGGGAGAGTGCTACCGGGTGACAGTACCAAAATGAAATGGAGGTTAAGGTACTGCAGAGCCGGATGTAAGGACCCTAAAGGTAAATGTCAAAGGGTGTGATTGGGAGATGCAATTGATGTACAGAGGGAATAATTGCATGCCAGTGTCGAACATATACCTGAAAGGGTGACGTCTCTTTGATGAACAGATACCTACACACATGTAAAAAAAATACCCAATGTGAAAAATATCTGATGATAAAGAACGTATGATAGTTATTTGATAAAATTTGAACATGAGCATCCATACCTGAATGTGATGGGAGAAAAATGCTCCTATGGGGATAAGTTCAAATGATGGTCAGGGAATTTGAATGTGTAGGTGGCGGGACCAGGATCCCATGGCTAAGAACGGATCGAAAAACGGAGGCATTGGGCTCTTGTAACTGAGTGTGGAAATTTGGAAAAAGGGACTATATATAGCTGGTGGGCCCACAATGCCACATAATTTGTACCCGTCATTGTAGTTGATTTGGCAAGAGCATCCTAAGGAGATTTGGAGATTACGAGAGCATGAGTCGACCGATCCAGGAGTTGCGAGAGCTAGGTTAGTGGTCCCATCATCTCGCATAATGTGAAATTGGTAGAATTTGGTTAGGGGGTGTACAGATGTTCGTACAAGGGTAGTTTTGGGTAGGGTCCCACCAGTGCATGGGAGAAAGAGAAATGCATGCGCGCATCTCATGAAACAATGTGGGCTAGAAGGACCCTGTTCAAATGATTTTTTGGGTGGTGCACATGCCCAAGAGGTGACCACCGCAACCACCACTGTGGAAATCGTTCAAGAATTTTTCATCTTCGTCAATGCTCAGACATCAATGAAGAATGGTGTCGACCCCACGTCAATAGAGTACGTCTCCGATGAGGAGGTATCAAGGGTTCTGATGGTGAATGCATCGACAATCGTCGAGAGAGAGATGAGACCCAAACTTCGGTGTTCGAAGATAGACGAGAAGGTCACCATACTAGGGGTCATCATAGGGGATGAAGAAGAGGTGTTCATCGAGAAAATCTATATTGACAGGGGAAGCTTTAGCATCTGAAGGAAAATTTGTAATTAGTTCGGCGAGGACAAACACTTTCTTTCTTTTGGGAGTTGATAACTCTAGGTCGTATTCATGGAGGATAAAGATCCATCGGGAAAATTTTCCATTAATTTGTCGTCAACTAAGCAATTATTGCATGGGGTTGGAATCTGCTACGACCTTGGTAGTTCGAAGAAGGATATAGTGACGCAATTTTTGGACTACGAGCGTGAATTTCTCATCATGATTATGTTTCAAGGGTGGCCTTGAAAGATTTTTACTGATGTAGTAAATTACATGCTCATGCTCGTCATCCCCTAACTGGACGAGGACTCTTGCTTCTGATATGGTTGAGGCTAACAAGTAGATGATGTAATATGGGACAAAGTGACGTAGAAAGTTTGTTTTTCCTTGTAACTTCTGCAATTGGCATAAATTCCTAGGTGGTGGAATTTTTGTGATAGCTTGGACCTTAAGGGGGTCCACCATGATGTCGTGTTGGGAGACAATGAACCCAAGGAGGCATCTGGGAGTTACACAAAATAAKCACTTGAGGGGGTTCAAGTGGATATTGTATTGGCAACATCATTGGAAAACGATGTGTAAGTTGTCTAAATGTTGAGTTCTCTTTTTGGAGYAGCAGTGAGGTCGTCCAAATAAGAAAGGATGATGCRAGAAAKATCATGGAAAACATAGGTCATGGCCCGTTGAAACRTAGCACCTACGTTCTTGAGTCCAAAAGACATGACGCGATAAGAAAAATTACCCCAAGGGGTAGTAAAAGCAGTTTTATACTGATCTGTTGGATGGATTTGGATTTGATTGTAGCCAGAGAACCCATCCATAAAGGAAAATGCCTCGTGGTCGACATATTCATYGATAATTTGGTCGATGAAAGGGGTTGGGAAGTTATCTTTGGGACAAGCATGGTTGAGATCTCAAAATTCACTGAAGACACAAATAGTGCCCTATATTTTGTTAACGAGGACGGGGTTGGAGACCCATGAGGTATACGCAATGGGGTAAATGAACCCGGTAGTGCATAACTTGTCAATTTTGGATTTGATAGTCGTAGCTTTGGATGGGTGAAGGGCGTGTTGCTTTTGATGAACTGGGGTGACATCTGGCCATGTGTCGATGCGATGTTTGACTATAGAAGGATCGAGGTCAGGCATCTTTGTATATGACCAGGAAAAAATATCTCGGTATTCCTAAAAGAGAACTTTGTAAGTCGTGAGTTCTTTAGGGGAGTATGTGGTGTCAATGGTGATTTATTATATGATTCTCAGTTTGATGGAAATGTTGATCTTGACGGTAGGGGAGATGTTGGCCATGTTGCCTTCTTCAAAAGAATCTTGGGTAGGGATAGGGTTGTCGAACCAGTATATATGCCCAGAAGGAATAAAACCATTGGCTTCGATTGTGCATATGGAGGTTTGGGTAGGAGGATGAAAGGCCTCTGGTGAAATAAAGCATGTTATATGGTGGAGCACATTCCACGTGAAATCGGGGGTAGTGATTTCCTCCAGGATGTCTTCATCGTAGTGGAAAATGAAAGAATACAGGGGATCTGGGGAGGTGACAGGGGGAATTGTCAAAGTATGATTTTCCTCAAGTGGCAAGGACGTAGAGGTGATATCGCAGCCTGAGTGCAATGGCTCACTTGGCATAAACCAAATGTCAAGATATTGTGGATGAAAAAATTTGGTGGGGGGTAAGATATCCTATGGGAAAGTTACCGAAGAATTGGGAGGATTCGGGGGAATATCCACAGAAAATTAAACTTTGAACCATGGAGGGATGGGAAGTGACTCAGGTTTAGGGGAGGGGATATTGACAGTATCTAGAGAATGCATTATGAGTGGTGAGGTGATCGAATGAGCTTGAATAGGAGTTGAATGATGACCTAAGTATGCAACAATAAAAGTACATCGATATGTGAAGTGAGAGAGTGAGTCACAAAGAGCACAAGGACATCTCATCCACTTGAGGACTGATGAAGAGACATAACGAATGTCAGTGACCTAAGTACTAGTAAGGGGTAGTGGATAGGTCTTTAGGCAAGATGTTTGGTTTACTACAGCTAGCGTTTGGCGAAACTAAGGTAGATATGGGCAATGATGAGTGTAATGGCCATATTCCTAACAGATGGCACAATCGAATTTGGTTTGCAACCCTTTACTACATGTAGTGGAGGAAATTGTAGTATCATTGGACGTACTTGGTGAAGCGGTGAGAAATGTGGTTGCTCGAGGGAGTTGGATCAGATTGCGTAACTCGGGAAGAGTAGAACATCTATTGGTGGGGTGTCCTTCTCTATCGCATAGTGCACAAAGAGGTTGAAATTAGGGAGGAAGTGGAGTTGTGGGCTCTTTCTTCTTTCATCTTCCCCCAACGGTGGAAGTGGTGCCAACAGTTGGTGGTGAGGGTGGTGCACTACGATCCTGTGCTGGAATTTGCACCGAGATTCTCTCTGTCTGAGGAGGGAGAGATGGTTGAGGAACCATCGTGAGTGGATGAAGATACTAGATAGGGATGGAAAGAACCATATTTGGAAGGGTAAGAGTCAAAGCTACCTGGAATTCTTGGACTCCAGCTAGGGGGTAGAAGAAGGGAATTTGAGTAATGGCTTGAGGGATTGTCTCCCAAACCAAGATTTTCCCATGGAGAGGAGGGAATAAGGGATAAGTGGTGTAGTAGGGTTCTCAAGGTATTCTTGAGGTAATAGTTCTTCAATTGGTGGAACTTTGAGGTGTGGAGAGGCCTCATTGGGAGGAATAGTGTCTCTGATATCAGTTCCATTAGAAGATACTACACACACTTGTGTTGAAGGGTGTAGGAGAGGTGGTGCTCCATGATATTCCCCCAACAAGGATGGGTCCTTGAAAATTCCAGGACCCATGTCAATGAGTGAATAAGCATCTAAGCTAGTGCAGACAAGGGGAAGAATGTTATCAATGTTGGTAGAATGGTTGGGCTCATAATATGTAATTTGGTCGATGGTGACGATTTTCCCATTGTGCGGGAACATCATAATTCGAAACACAGAAGAGGCTACTACCTTCATAGTGTACATGTAGCTACGTCCAAACAAAATATTGTAATCAAGCGAAGCGTTGATAACTTCAATGTTGATGAGGATGTTTTTTCCCCCAAGTTTGACGGGGACATTTTAGAAGAACCCTTCAGGGAAGGATGGTCGACCATCATCAACTCTCAAGGTGATGGTAGATGGTACTATCTCAGGGGAGTCGAGTTTCTACCAGACTACTTTGAACATGATGCATGTGGATGCACCTTCATCGATGATACATCAATGAAATGTGATGTTATGAATCTTAACTAGTATCTGAAAAGATAACAGGGTGGGGAGGTGTGGTTCTCCACTATCTAGATCGAAGGTGATGATTCTAGTATTAGCTGGGTCGACTTCTCCCAAGGTGGAAAGCAAGGATTTCCACTGACTTGGGCAGGTTTGGAGGACCTCCAATATAGACATGGTTCCAGGAGATTGAGCTAAGTCATTGACCAGACTATAATTATGCGCTAACCTAGCATGAGGGTTATTGACATTTTGTCACAATGCAACGCGAGGAATGTGAATGTTTGGTTCAGTGCTAGGGCGTGGAATCATCAAGGGTTGTCTGACTGTAGATGGAGAAGCTTCTGAGGTGGCTAGAGTAGAGTCAGAAGGTGTTTCACATTAACGATTGCGCGTTTGTAGGAGAATATCCTCCTCACTGATGAGGAGGATAATGCGATCAGTCAGATTTCCAGGGTGGATAGGCCCTGGGTTTTGATACTACCCCATTTGGGGTGGGGCAGGGTGTACCTCCTATTGGGTATTCATCACACCTTGGTGCAGAATAGGGTTTTGTAACACGCTCGAGGGTGGTTGTTGCAAGTATTGTTGTAGGGCCTCTTGAGGGGTAGGCGGCACTCGAGGACGTGGCGCGTTCATGGATTCTTTCATCAATTTGAAGTTAGAAATTTGGGGGAAATGGTGAGTATAATTTCCATACTCACCATAAAGAGCACAAGGGAAGTTCATCATGAGATTGTTCTTATTGTTCTTCCCTTGGTGTTTGTTGTTATTTTCCCCTTGGGGGTCCTGGTTGCCTTGATTCTGGTTTCCCCCAGTGGGATGGTTTTTTGGGGGGTTATTTCCTCCTAGTCCCGGGTTATTATTATTTTGGTTTTTCCCTTTCTTCCTAGAATTATTTGGCTAATGGGATAGATTTTCCGCATTCAACTATTCAAAATCCTGAATTTGTTGAATGGGAGAGGGATGAACAAAATTAACGTCGGCATGTGGGTATCCTTGTGGAGGAGCAACTGATTGCGTAGGACCAAGAAATGGAAAGTACTGATTTTTTTGTGGCAATGATCCATAGGGTGCATAGGAAGGTGAAGTGCTTTCACTAGTTCCCAGGTTATATGTTGAGGTAGAAGGTGAACCCGAACTTGGTTGAGAGGTTGGACGCATCATGGGTACCAGTGAGGGTCCACCCATTGGTGGGGGAGGAGTGTTGGTTATATATTCTTCTATATCATCTGAGTTATTGACCCAGGGTTCATATCTTTTGGGTTTCCAACAAAGCCTCTAAAACTATTGGCCCTCCTGGTAAACCAAAAGGCAACACAACACATAGAATGCACTACGCAGTCTCACCCGAGATAGCTTTAATGGGTGGCTGAAAGACTCAAGTGTTTACAGCCTAGGATTGAGTATGATATATGAGAACTCGACCATTGAACCATTATTAGAACTGGTAAATGTAACATACTATTATTCACAACTATGCAGTAATTTCAGTAGCTTGTTCCCATAGTATCACGACAGTATTTAAACAAGCAATATAATAACTCATTCATTCATTATGCTCACCAAATAACTACTAAAAATAGGATAAATATATACATGCATTCATCACATTACATAGATATTACCTTGGTTCACCCCCTCCTGGGCTACGTCCACACAAATTTGGCTCTTGGCTTTTTTATTATAATAGTTATGCATCTACACGTCGTGTGCTTATAACTCTCTTCAGATGGGTAAGATCTATATGAGGTGAACTAGATCACATCAGGCTCCTCAACCTGTGATCTAATCCTCAATATATACCTTCTCTCGTCTCCCTTAGCTCGACATCTTACAAAACAGTTCATACAGCAAAATGCAAACCCAATTACTAACTAAGTCAGAACAACTTCTAAATCCATTTGCAGTTTGTAGGCTAATACTTTCATGCCCAATTGTGTGGCTGCGTCGTTGATCCTCTTGATGATGATCCCTCTTGTCCCCCTTTCGGTGTCGTACTTCTTCTTCATCTCTTTTCCTAGATCTTTCTCCTTGGTTTTCTCATCCATAAATAGCGCGAGATTCATTCCCCGAATTGGTAACCCTGTTATGTTTGCAATAAGTTCAATGGTTATGGGGACGGTCTTGTCCAAATATATATCCCCTCCATGTGTGACTACTAGCAGTTGTTTGACACATGTGGTTGCGTGCTGACCTCTACCAAAATGTGGTAAGTCCAATAGACCTAAAATTCTCATTTTTTGTAGCCCAGCTTCCCATTGGAGTGGTTTCTCGATCGATTCACCAACCCTATTTGTGCCTGTAGTCTGGATAAAGACCCTCTTCGCAAGTTCCAGAAAATTGGCTTCATCTGCTATATCGTGGTTAGAGTATTTGAGTTTCCTGATATGACCCAATAGCTCTAGTCCTAGTTGTACCCCTTCTGGTATGCATGGTAGAACAATTTGTGTTGCAGGTTTCTTGCGAGGTGACCTGGGTATTTGTATCTTGTCTTTCTTCACTAGTGGTATATGGTTTGAAGTTCCAATGACTTCTGGTTGTTCCTATTTATACCATTCTAGCCAAGCTGAGACATCTTCACCCATCTCCCTTGTTGGGTGTTCTAAGATGGTCATTTGAGACTCATCTGTCTCAAATACTATTTTCGGCTTTAGCGTTGTGCCATTGACTTTCGGAGTTGTCTCTGTATGCTCTGGTTGCATCTCCTTTAGGGTTTCTTCTTCCTAGTTCTGTAGATCATGCGTCATTGCTAGTGTATCTACATTCATGGCCTCTAATGTTGGTTGTTGAATTTCCTCCAGTATCGGCGTGGATTGTACTGGTATCATCTCTAGGGATGGGATTTCATCGACATTGATGATCTCTAGCAGTTGTTGTTCACCTTCTTCGGCCTGTCCTCATGACCTGGTTTGAAATTTGGTTTTCTTGGCGGTCTGGATTACTTCTTCTTTCTTATGCAGTACCCTAGTGGTTAATGTTAAGTGTCTACTGGATTCGAGCAGTATCTGTGGTCTCTGTGAATGCACACTCTTTTATTTTGCCTATGTTTTTCTCCGTCTATTCTCTTTTCGTGAATAGACTATTGGCTCCCTCGCCCGTGTGTTGTATGGATTTCCCACCAATCTTGTCGAGGACGCTTCCTTGATTATGGGTTTAATTCACCTTGATTACTGTTTCAATGCATCTTTGGTGGTTTCATACTTTCCCTTACTCCTATTGTGTCATGTTCTATTGGCGTGATTAATGTGGTGTCCCATCGGTCCTTGTCATCCTTTAATTCTGCCTAGTGTTGTCTTGTCATCCTGCATTTTCCACCTCTGCTTTTTCCCTCTTGTTTCCCTTTGCATGTGACCATTTTCTTTCGTCACATCGGGGTTATGTTTCTATTTTGCGTGGCATTTCTTCCTCTGCTACCCTGCACCCTCTTTGGTTTTGTTTCCTTTTTTCTTTTTTTTTTACTGTGCAGTGGATGATCAATTGTCCTTGTATAGCTTCAGTTAGCTCCCATTGATCATCCCTCTAAGTTCTACGCCTGATAAATCCCTTAACTATATAGCTCCTCCATCTATGACAGATTTTACTTTGTATGGTCCTAACCAATGCATTCTGAGCTTTCCCGGATGTTGAAACGATTTGTTTTCGTACATCAGCACTAGATATCCTTCCTTGAATGTTTTCTTCTTGATGTGTCTATCGTGCCAAGATTTGTCTCTTGCTTTCTGAACTTGTTGGTGGAATCCTGCCAAGATTCAATCTTCCTCCATGGTCAGTAACCGATTCAATCTCTCTTGTACTACGCCTCGTTCTATCATTTGTGCGATTGCTTCTATGAGCAAGCTTTGTACTAAAAACTCTAATGGCACCCCTTCTTCTTGGCCATACACCAGTTTAAATGGTGTGTACCCTGTCAACTTTTTTCACGTAGTCTTGTATGCCCATAATATTGTTGGTACTTTGAGGTCCCAGTCGTCCCTGTTGATGTTAGAAATCTTTCTCAGCGCGTTCTCCAGAATTTTTTTGAAGGTTTCCACTGTGCCATTTTCCTACGGATGATACAGTGTGTTCTTCTAGTGATGGACTTCAAATTATTCATTCATAGCAATGATGGTACTATTTATGAAGTGTGTTCCTTGGTCGCTCATCAAAATTCTCGGGCACCCAAATCTAGTGATTACTTGTTCAAATAGAAAATGCGTTGGTGTTTTTGCGCTACAATCCTTCAGTCATGCAACTTCCACCCATCTTGTTAATTATTCCTTTGCAGTGATAATGTACCAAGCCCCTATTCTTTTTGTTGGTGGGTTGATTGGTCCCACAAATTCTATTTCCCACTTGTCAAATTCATTTAACGTTACTTGTGGTCATAATGGCATCTCGTCCCTTCTATTGGGTTTGCCTACACTTTGAAAAACATCGCATGTTTGACAGTACTCCTTCGAGTCTCTGTGAATCGTTGGCCACTGAAGTCCCGAGCACAATACCTTCTGCATGGTAGATTTACCTGCATAATTCCCTCTTTCTATTCCCTCATGGGCTTCCGCTAAAACTTGTGGTCTTTCGTGCTCTAACATGTATCTTCGCAAGATGTTATCTGCACCCATTTTCTATAGGTTTCCTACAATTAGTTGATAGTCAGCAGCACGAACTACCAGGTTTTTCTTCTACGCGGTGCTATATTCCTATGGTGCAGTACCTGTAATCAAGTACTAAATGATATTTGTGAAGTATTCATCAGCAATATTTACTAAGAATAACTATGCATCCGGAAAGTTATCTTCTAAGTTCGTAGGTTCTTCTCCATTTGTGACCCTTGATAGGTGATCAGGTCTTGCATTCAATTTTTCTGGTTTGAATATGACTTCAAAGTCAAATTCTTGGAATAGTAGTAACCATCGAAAGATTCTCACCCCCGGACACTGGCTTGTTGACTAGGCTAAGTGATATGTGAACATCTTAAAGTGTTTTCCCAATAAGTAATTTTGGAACTTCTAAAGTGCGTAGATCATAGCTAGGCCTTCTCTTTTGGTCGTGTTATAGTTTTGTTCGGAGTCTGATAACTTTCTTCTCGCAAATGCTATCAGATGATCCAAGTCTCCCGCTCTTGGATGTGCTAAGATAGCTCCAAGTGCTATCATTGATGTGTCTACATGGATGTGGAATGTCTTCTCTCAGTCTGGAAATACTAGTATTGGCATGGTAACCATGTTTTCCTTCAGGGTATCCAGACCGTGTTGACACTCGTCATTCCACTGAAACTTCGTATCATTTATTAACATATTTTCCATTGGTGTAGTGATATTCCCATATCCTTTGATAAATTTCCTGTAATAACCTGTGTGTCCCAATGTTTCTCTTAGCTGACGGGCTATTTTTGGTGGTGGTAAGTTAACAATGACTTTGATATTTGCAGGATCTACTATCAAACCTTGTTTGCATACTATATGACCTAGTAGTATCCCAAATGGTGTTCCAAATATAAATTTCATTATGTTTAGTGATATATGACACTATCTACATATTTCTAACATCAGTCATAAAACTTCCACATGGTTTTTCAATAAACTATAGACTGTCCAATCATCTAGGTATACTTCGAGAAAGTGGTGGATGAATTCCTTAAACGCGGCAATGACTACTCTTGAAAAGATTGTTGGTGCATTCTTCAGTCCAAACGACATGATTGTGTATTGGTAAGATCCCCATTTTGTCACAAATGTGGTCTTGTATCTATCCTACTATGCTATCTTAATCTGATGGTAGCTTGAGAATCCATCAGTGAATGAGTAAGCTTCATGTCCTCCTACATTCTCTAACACTTCTTTCGTGAAAGGTATAGGGAATGGGTATTGTAGGCATGTTGTTGGAAGATTGGTTGTTGTCATTCATGTCAACCCTAGTCATGGGTTTTGGACCGTAAGATTGATAAAGGTATTTGGACATGAAGGACAATGCACATGCATATACAACACCCATTGTTATCACAAAAATTTTGTCCGCAAATGGTTACAAGAATTCAGCATCGT
>JASDQU010105454.1:91520-103176 GCA_032191745.1 Picea mariana | reverse complement strand
CGGGTGACAGTACCGAAGATGCAAATGAAGGTGTTGCTACTGCAGAGCCGAAAATGGGGATCCTAGAGGAAAATGTCAAAGGGTGTGATTGGACATGAAAGTAAGATTCAGAGGGAATGACTACATGCCAATACTGAGTATATACCTGAAGAGGTTGTGTTGATGTATGATGACCAAGTACCTGCACACATGAAAACCAAATACCTGACGTGAACAATATCTAAAGAGAATCAAACATATGAGCATTTATTTGATCATTTTGAATATGTGCATGTGTACCTGGTAAGGGTATGAAAAAAATGGCGTCCCAGGGGCTCAAGATGAAAAGAGGCCCAGGGATTTTCCTAATGTAGATGATGAGATGTTGATCCTGTGGCTGAAGACGGAAAGAGAAATGGACACCCAGAGCTCCTGGAATGGTGAGTGGAAGTTTGGCGAAAAGGCCTATATATAGTTGTAGGGCCCACATTGCCACCTCATTTGTACTTGTTGCTATAGTGACTGGACGAGAAGTATTCAGAGGAGATTTGGAGATTCTGGGAGGATGAGGCATCCGATCGAGGACCAGCTAGCTTCAGGTTAGTGGTCTAATCATCCTGCATAGAATTAGGGTTTCCTCTTTTGGGCAGGGGTTGTACGGAGGGACGTACAGGGGGTTTTATGGGTGTGGGCCCCACATGCGCAGGAGATCCGGAAGTATGCGCGCACAAGTGCGTGCCTTCCCACTAGATAGGCATGCATGGGGGTGCCTGTGGGTTGCATAGCTACGCATGTGTGTGTGGATGTGTATTGGACAGGCGCGCCTATGTTCGTGACAGGGGCGCATGAAGGCGCTCCTGTATGTTGAGCAGGCGCGCACCCGTGCGCGCCTGAAGGATGGACAGGAACGCCTAAGTGCGTGCATGTGGAGTGGAAAGGCACCCCTGAGTGTGCGCCTATGGAGTGGACAAGCGCGCATACGTGCACGCCTATGGAGTGAACAGGTATTCATGTGTGCGCGCCTGTGGGTTTAAACAACCGTGCCTTTGAGGCAAGGTTGACGGGTGTAAAACTTATCTTTTTAATGTTGTTTATGGTCCATTTGGCTAACTTAGGACTATTTTATGTGGTTGCAGGTGATCATAGTGCATGATGCCAGTTGGTTGGCGAGAGCAGGATTGGTCCCAGCTGAGAGATGTCATGGCTATTGAGGAGCTGGGGGTACATGCGACTTTGGCAGCCTGTGGGCTGCTGAAGTTCTTTGAGTGCCTGTTGATACGAGCGTAGGAGTATCTCCTGCAGTTCCTTATCCAGATGTGGAGTTCAGACCTGAATTGTTTCATAGTGTGGGGAGAGCAGATTGCCTTCACTGCGGTGGAGGACATATACTTTTTGACTGGGCTCCCGTTTTGGGGAATGCCCCTACCGGCGAAGCCGGTGTTATCGAGGGATGTGTCACTAGCGAAAGTTGGCCGGAGGTACTGTTCGGGGGCAAACTTTATGTCTGGCACTGTCATGAGCATTGGGGCAATGGATGCCCTAGCGCATCGATGTATAGTAGCGATGATTGTGAGAGTTTATGGGTCTCTTGTGATGCAGTGGATCAGTGGTGGTCAACTGTGTGTGATGGAGAGGGTGTTGGCCGGTGAGCACTTCGCCTGGGGACTTACACTGCATGTCAGGATGGTAGGGTATCTGGACCACTGTCGGTCCATGGATACCAGAGATTTTTCCTTTGAGTCCATCCTAGTGGCCTGGTTTTTGGAGAGGGTGCCTATGTTGCACCCTAGGATTTTATTGGGTGTGCTTGGGGCACAAGAGCCACGACTAAAGTGGTGGTCGACTGTTTTGATTTGCCACGGTGGTGGTGAGGGCGGCCACTTCTTTACTGCTGAGGCGGCATAGGTGTGGCAACAAATGCCACAGGTGATATTGCAGTTCCCCTATGCTAGGGTTGACTTCCCGGAAAATCCGGACATGGTGTTACCTCTAGGGGAGGTGTTCGACCGTCGAGGTATGTTGATCAGTTTTATATATATGTTTTTTGAGATAGCAGGACATATGTATATGATATAGATGTTGATACTATCTGTGGCTTGTTTGTATGTGCATATGTGGAACCTCATAGGCGCGAGGTGGAGTTTCGGAGAGCGTCGGCTCGTCAGGAGCTAGAGAGACCGCCGCGGGGAGGGCCACGAGTTGGAGAGAGATTTCGGCGTGAGGATGCCGAGGCGAGACCAGCTGATCTTGAGAGAACAGTGAGAAGACGTCGATTTGATGACCCTGGTGTTGGGCCATCACATGCTCCTCTGGCGGATGCCAGAGCAGATTTTGAGGACATACGCCGTCGTCTGGAGGTGATGCTACAGGGCGTGCCTGAGGGCATGTGGTCTCGTATCCAGGATGAGGGCATCCTATAGAAGTGTGTGGGGATTCCACCGCCATGGCGAGCTGTGGTATGATAGGCAGCAGTAGCAGGTGTTGCGATGACCATATAACTACCTCCGATACAGGAAGGAACAATAGTGGGTGGGGGACCACCGCCTAAGGGAGGGGCAGGAGGTGGTGCTCTAGAGGAACCTTGAGTGGTGCTCTATGTATTGTTGTATTTTTGTATATAGGATGGTGAGCCCATTTTGTATTGAGGTGCTTCACTAGCCTGTGGATACTTGTATTTTTGTATGTAAACATTTGGATGGCACTGTGGACCATTTTATATATACATGAGTATATATTTTGAGATCTATGTGGTGTTTACATGTGTTTTGTTAAATGTGTTGATGATGTCTAATATATATATGATATGACATGTTGTTGATGTGTTTATGTATGTGTAGAGGTAGCTTGATGTGATATATGCCAGTCTAACACAATATTAGCTAGGTTATCTGTAATTTGATTCAATTGTCTTAGAATATGTGTAAATGTAATGGAATCAAAATGTCGAGATAAAAGTCTAACCTACAGGTATTTGCGAAAGAGGAAAGGATCGCATACGTGGTGCACATTGTTGAGCTGGATAACGACTAGTTGAGAGTTGAGAAAGACGCTAAGGTGATGAATACGATGATGTTGGGCATCGGCCAAGAGGCCAATGACGACAGTGTATTCGGCTTGGTTGTTGGTCGTTGAACCCAAACATATGTCGCTCAAATGGAGCATTTCAAGTGAGGGGGTGTAGAGAGACCAAGCGACCGAAGTGATATTTTGTGTCCAACGGCTGGCACCATCGGCGTAACCAATGTGTTAGGCCAGTGGAGGAAGCATCTGTCAATAGCACAAATGATAGTTTAGCCATGAGGGATGGAAAAAAGATTAAAAACACTATAAAAGAAATAACCTAAAGTAGAATGACTACGTTTAAGCATAAAGTTTCTTTAAGTATAACCCATTGACGGGTTCTTTGAGAGAGAGGCCTTTGGAGAGGCCAGGATGTATGCGCCTTTAGTGAGGCAATGTTGGATAATGTATGGGCCATGCCATAGTGACTCGAATTTTCCATGGCCAAAGGTATCATGAGGGATATCGTAAGCAAGGACAATGTCACCTTCGCGAACTGAGCGAAGGTTGACATGTCGATCAAAGGTAGCCTTTCATCATTTTTTAGCTACCTCATTGTTCTATAATGAAGATCGATGATATTCATCCAAGGACTCTAAGTTCAGCAAGCGCTGCTCCATTGGAGCAGTGTTGGGTAATATCTCAATTGCAGTGCGTAAGGTGGGAATTTCACACTCGATGGGAAGAGTGGCCTCAACCCCATGAACTAGATGAAATGGTGTGAAACCAGTAGTTGTTTTCACAGCCGTGCAGTAAGCCCATAGCATGGAAAATAACATATGATGCCAATTGGTCTTATGTTTATTAACCGTGTGTTGTAACATGGTCTTGAGGACCTTGTTAACTTCTTCGACCTATCCGTTAGACTGAGGGTAATATGGTGAGGCAAACTCATGGGAGAATCCTAACTGAGATGAGAGTTCGATGAAAATATCATTCTCGAAGTGTTTCCCGTGATCGRAAACAAGTTGGAGTGGTACTCCAAAGAGAGATATGACGTGGTTAAAGAAAAACCGTTCAACGGTGTTTTCTTGAGGAGTGCAAGTGGATCCAATGGTGATTTCCTCGATGATGCCATTTTTTATGGAAATGTCRATTTTAATGGTCGAGGAAATGTTTGCCATGTTGCCTTCTTCAAAAGCATCAGGGGCAGGAATGGGGTTTTTGGACCAGTCAATAGGCCCTRATGGGATAAAATCCTTGGTTTCGACCGCGGATATGGGGTGTTGGTTAGGAGGCTTAGAGGCTTCTTGTGGAAAGAAGAATGCGCAGTGGTGTAGCTCATCCCATGGGTAGTCAAGGTTGTTTAACTCTTCTAGTATTTCCTCGTCACAATGGAATTGGTGGGAATACAAGGGATYGTGAAGAGTTATATCGGTGACTGTTGTTGTTTGGTTGCCCCTGTGGATGAAGAAGCAGGGGGAATGACGCGAGGAAATTGCAAGGGTTCACTCGACATACACCAAATGTCCAAGTATGGAGGAGTACCTGTGGTAGCTGGGTGTAAAATTTATGTAGGGAAATGTGCGGGAGAGTTGGGGGGATTGGGGGGTGAATCCTCAGATAAGTCATCCAAGAACCATGGAAGCATTGGAAGGGCCTCGGGTTCGGGGGAAATGACATGAAGAACCTCTAGTGACGAGGTAAGGTCAACTATCGATTTTGTGCATCTGTGAAGTAGGGTCAATTGGTGTTTCCTGGATTCAATGATCATAGGACACCGATATGTAAAATGATCTAACGATTCACATAGAGAGAAAGGGCATCTCATACGTTCGTTGACTGAAGTTTTGACATAATGGATGTCAGTGATCTTTGGTAGGGATGACGTAGCTGGACTAGGTTCACTCTGGAAGCTTTGGCATACCACAGCTAATGTCTGTCGAAAGCGTGGCAGTGTTGGGAAATGGTGGGTATAATGGCCATATTTTGAACATATAGCACAAGCGAATTTGGTTCACAACCCTTTACTACTTGAATGGGGGGTGGTAGCGGTAGTACTAGATATAGTGGCAAGTATTGAGTGGAATCAAATTTTGTGACTTTGGTAAAGATGGGCAGTTGTTGGTTTGGTGTTCATCTTTCTCACATAGCGCACAAGGGGGTTGGATGCGCGGGGGAAGTGCAGTTGTGGGATCCTTCTTCTTTCTCCTTCCCCCAGCTATGGCAGGGGGGGGAGTAAGTGGGGGTGTAGAGGGTATGGTGGGAGTAAGTATGGGAATCGTCATTGGGATTCCTTCCATTTGGGGGGGAAGGGATGGTTGAGGGACCATCTCAGGTGGATGTAAATACCAAAATGGAATTGCTAACACCATATTAGGGAGGGTAAGCGTTGCGGCTACTTGGAAAGCTTCGACGCCAAGTGGAGGGTAAAAGAAGGGGATTTGAGTGATGGCTTGGGGAACTGTCTCCCAAATTGGGATATGACCTTGGGGAGGGGTGAAATCGTGGACTGGCGGGGTCGACGAGTTCGCAGGAGGCTCATGAGGGAGAATTTCTGTGACTAGTGGGATGTCAGATATGATAGAAGCCTCCATAGGAGGAAGGGTATCCTATGTGTTAGTTCCATTAGATGATACGGCACATACTTGATTGGAAGGATGAAGGAGTGGTGGTGCTCCATGGTAAGTTCCTAACAATGATGGATCTTTGAAAATTCGGGGACCCATTTCGACGAGTGGGTATGTGTCGTGACTCATGTGGATGAGAGGAAAAATGTTATCGATGTTGGCAAATGGGTTAGGCTTGTAATGTGAGACTTAGTCAATGGTGATGATCTTCCCATTGTGGGGGAACATCATTGTTCGAAAGACGGAAGAGGCAACTGCCTTCATAGTGTACATGTATTTATGACCGAACAGGATACTATAATCGAGTGGGGCGTCAATAACTTCAATGTCGATGAGAATAGTCTTGCCCCCAAGTTCTATGGGGACATTTTGGAAGAGCCCTTCAGGAGATGATCGTCGTCCATCATAATCTCATAAGGTAATGGCAGAGGGTATGAGTTCAGGGGAACCAATTTTCTGCAGTAACGATTTGGACATAATGCATGTAGATGCACCTTCATTGATGAGACACCGATGAACTGTGATGTTCCGTATTTTTACTAGGATTTGAAAAGCGATCAAGGCAGGAAGGTGAGGTTCTCCAATGTCGAGATCAAATGTAATGAGTCGAGTATCTGCGGGGTCGACTGCCCCCAAGGAAGAAATTAATGATTTCCGCTGAGTGGGACAAGTCTGAAGGACTTCTAAGACTGATATGGCAGTCGGGGATTGTGCTAAGTCATCAACCAAACTATAGTTATGAGCAGCCCTAGCCTATGGGTTGTGCGCATTCCTGTGTAATGGGATGCGAGGGATGCAAAGAGGTGGCTCTGTGTTAGGGCGAGGGATCACCAATGAGGGACCCGTCGATGCAGGGTTTGTCTCTGGAGGGATGGTAGGAGACTCAACGGGTGCATGATATTGACATTTGCATGTTTGCAGAAGGATTTCTTCCTCACTAGTGAGGAGGATCGTGCGATCTGTGAGAATGTGTGGGTTGAGGTATTGTCCCACCTGAGGTGGGGGAGGTTGTGTGTCCTATTGGGTGTTTATCACACCTTGGTGTGGAATAAAATTTTGCAGCACGGCAGGGGGGGTTCTTGCATGTATTATTGTGGGACCTGCTGAGGGGCAGGCGGGGCTAGAGGATGGGGTAGACTGCCTAAGTCTTTCAGCCCTTTGAAATCAGAGATTTTTGGGCAATGATGAGCATAATGACCGAACTCACCGCAAAGGGAACAAGGGAAGTTGGTTTTAACATTATTGTTATTTCTTCCTTGGCACCTATTGTTATTTCCCCCCTGGGGGTTCTGATTCCCTTGGTTCTGGTTGCCCCCAGGAAGTTGGTTTTGTTGGGGTTGATTCCCACCTTGACCTGGGTTGTTGTTGTTCCTGTTTCTTCCTTTCTTTTTGGCATTGTTCGACGGATGGGTCGTATTTGTCATATTCAACTGTTCAAAATTTTCATATTGTTGAACGGGAAAGGGTTGAACAAAATTCACCCCAGCGTGAGGATGTGGGGGAGCAATGGGTTGTGGGGGACTAGGAAATGGAAAGTACGGATTCTGTGGGGGTAACGATCCATAAGGTACATAGGAAATCGTGGTGATTTTGCTAGTACTATAAGCTGAGGTAGAGGGGGTACCAGAACTCGTTTGAATAGGTGGGTGTATGGGGGGTGTCGGCGGTGGCCCACTGATGGGTGAAGGCATAACAATAGGGTATGGTTGTTGATAAGGGGGTGGGGGGTAATAAGAAGTGCCCTTGTATGTCAGTGGGTATTGAGGTGTTCCATACATTGGTGGTTGTTGGGGTTGTGGACCATGGTGAGTGGTATTACCAATCAGTCTGTCTGCTGAGTGAGACATCCCAGGTTTGTCTTGGCCAAACAGAACAGGTTTTGGGATATCATGAAGTATAGTGTATAAGTACCCTGACTGTGCATAGATGAGGTCATACTGTTGAGCCTTACTGATGGCTTCTTCTTCTAATTGAGGGAAGGTGGAAGCTACATCCTTACCGAGCAGAGAGACAAGTGATCTAAGAAACCAGTCAAGACACTGTTGTTTGGTGGTTTCTACTTTGCACAAACTATGTCGCCTCCACCACTCATGAATGTGATCCACAATATCTGTGGCTGAGGTTTGTTTGAAATTAGAGAGTAGTTCCAGACCATTGTCATGGTGGATTGGTAATTGGAATAAGGTCAAAAATGCTTTGTCCAAGGACTCGAAAGTCGCATGGGACCCTGATTTTTCATCTACATACCATTTGGCTAATGGGCCAGTGAGTGTATGTTGAAATAATCGCGGTCTGATGGAATCATCCATAATGTTGTTGGAAGAGAACCATACGTGAAAAGTCATGACATGGTTGGCAGGTTCATCGCCTGCCTTTCCTTCAAACTTGGGTATGTCTGAAGGTAGTTTGGTGGGCATTGCAGGCCATGTGGGGTCATGCAATATAGGATCATTAGTGAGTTTTCTTAGATCTGGTATGTTGAGAGAGGCCAAATATGGCATCTGTAGTGGGGGGCAAGGATTAGCTCCAGCCATGGTGTAAGTGTGTTGTGAACATGACCCTCGAGGGGGGCTAGGTGGGTTGGTATTTACCCCTTGAGAGGAAGTTGGTCCCCCGCTATCGTGTAAAGGAGAGAGAGTGGACGGAGGACCTTGGGAAGTGGACCCAAGTAATGTGGAACCAAGCAAAGCTGATCCTAAGACAGTAGCACTCACAGGAGTGTGTGAAGGTGGTGTCGATGAGTGGGCAAGACCAAGCACTCCCCCTAATATAGGAGGGAGGTTTAGAAAGCTTCGGGAACGACGGGGATTCTGTGGGTCCCCTATGATGTCCAACTAGCTGAGTGGATGTGTGAAAATGGTGGTGAGAGTAATAAAGAAACAAGATCCTTTTGTTGCAAAATTTGAACTTTACACAATATATATATCCAAATCAAAATGTAGTCAGAAGTGCATCATACATAAAGTGGTTTGAAAAAGAAGCATATATGTGGATAAGTGGGTTTTTTCCACGTGGGGAATCAAAGAAAACAAATGGTTGTGTCCTAGAAGACATAACGTTCTTCCTCTCAAATAGCACTGGACCTTCCAATAGTACTCAACGGTGGGGTCTGAAGTCACCGGAAGAGAAACTAGTGAAGAATG
Organism: Picea mariana; assembly: GCA_032191745.1. Lineage (NCBI taxonomy): Eukaryota > Viridiplantae > Streptophyta > Pinopsida > Pinales > Pinaceae > Picea > Picea mariana. Next base: position 94,424 of record JASDQU010105454.1, on the reverse strand, counting down.
AAATAATTGGTTATAATGAGGGGTAAAGGGGGCATATCCTGAAAGAAATGGTGATATTTTCCAATAGCCACACAAAATCCAATCAAGGTGCAATTGCAGCCCATAATTGCCACTTGGGTAGATGTCCTAAAATTTGGTCACTAGGTACCTCAGTCAAAGTGCGGCATTTAGATTTTTGGCCTCAGAAATGGGTCATGGGCTGGATCTCGTTCAAGGGCTGGGTGCCTCAAGGGGGGACGCACAGAACAACCGGACCTCGGCCTTCAACCCTTCACGGGTATATCCCTACCTTATGGTGTTAGGAACACTTGACTTGGAGGATTTTTAGTTCCCTATTTGACAACTTATATAGTTTTGACAATGTGAGAACCAGATAACGGGGAGTTATTTGGATGCCTATCCCCGAAATCCTACCTAGACTAAAAAATTTCTTTTGGCACCTCCTGTGGAGGAAAACTTAGTGAGTTTTTAGAAAAAATTTATATGTAGTTGTTTTGAGAGGCTGGGGGTGTGAACCAACCTCGTTGAATTTAAATGGGAGTGAATAGTTTCGTCAAGAAAAGGGTGGGGTGTTTCGGAATCCCTTTGGAGGAAACTTACTTTGACCTCCACGTTTCAAGAAGAAGCTATGTGAGTGATAAGTGACTTTTTTGTGTGAATGAGTGAAGGTGTGCCAATTTTTAATGAATTAGGCATCACCTTGCTGCATGTGGACTTCGCTTTGTCCTTACAAGTGTTGATTACCTAATTAACTAAGTGCCTTTGGTGCAACCTTGCGTAATTCAAAAGTCCCTAGGAAGATAGCATGTGGACATGTGGGTCCGTTCCTATTCCTTTAACTCCCTATTGTGATGTAATCTAAGAAAAGCTTTGAAACTATCCTAGATTGTGATCATGTGGGCATGTATGGGCCCGTTACAAAACCTTTAAACTTCCCTAGTGATTTGATCTAAGAAAGTAAATTTCAACACTATCCTATCTTTGTAGCATGTGGGCATGTATGGGCCAGTTACAATATTAAGATGTGTTTGAAAAATAAACTAAGAGGAGTCCCAAGCAGGGTTGTTGTCCTCTCCTAAAGGTTTCAATCTTCTTAAGGGAGATGAAATTGTTTCACAACCTTTTTCTAATTCTCAAGGTCGCTTGGAGGTGCGAGAGAAGAGCATACTAAGCAATTTTTATCCAACTTCTAGTCTCAATGTAAGTTAAATGTGATTAAAAATGATTTCCAACTTATATTTTGAGTCAAAACAAGCCATCCATGTGGCAAAAATGAAAGAAAAAGAGGAAATTGATTTTAACCCCCTATGTGCCTATGTGTTTTGACTAACCCCCTTATATGAAGAGGGGACTAAATGTGGTGCAGCCTTAAAACATGCTTGAAATCACTTTTAAGAAGGCTAAGGGCCTTCCCCACATCTTAAAAAAACTTTACAATGTGAATTTTTGTACAAATGTGTAGCTCTCAGTGGAGACAGAGGCGCACAGAGCGCATGTGCGCAGACCTGAAAGAGTTAATGAGCACACGTGCCCAGAACAATAATGTGACTTGAGCACATGTGCGCACGATGCATGTCTATGGGCCTAAAAACCCATGCACAAGTGATACACGGTCATGAATGAAAATTCCGAATGGAATTCTCCCAATTCAACTTGGAATTGGATGATTGGCAGATCGACTTAGGCCAATTAGTGCACCTGCAAGTTAAATAAACCAAAAGAAGAGCTAGAAAAACCAAAATGGGGTAGGAAATTGATACCTTTCCCCAGTGGAGTCGTCAATCTGTTGTGCCTCTTTCATCACCTTAGTGAGAAAAATAGAGGTGCTTGCTAAGCAGGACAGCTACAAGGAAAAGGGTTAGAAAAAGAAATATAAAACAATAACTAAGAATTAAACTAAAAAATAAAACAACAACTAAATTAATGAACATAGGGACATAAGGACAAAAGAAACAATGAGACCCATGTCACCAATGATAAGGCTGATATTAGTGAAAGAAAACACCGAGAAGCAAGGGGACTATGAGTCCCTTCTTCCTCCAAGGGAGGGCTCTTGGACCCCCACAAATAAGCTCTTCTTACAACTTTGAAAATGAAAATGAAAATGGTAAAAGAATTCTTTGCTAATCCACTCAAGGGGTGAGATGGATTGCCCAATGCAATGATGCAAGTATACTCTTGGCAAGGAAATAAGAGTCCTCAAGAGAATAATGGCAGCATAACTTTGCTTTGAATTCCTTGAAAAATGAAGTGTATCCATGGCCTTTTTATAGCATTCCTTTGAGTTATTGTCCAACTAGTTTGTAGTGTGTAAAGAGGCTAATTAGGGCATTTCTAGGTCTTTGACTAGCCACCTAGTTAAATCTAGTCCATATTTGAGTGTCAAATCAACTTGGAAGATGAACCAGAAGAGGATGGGAGGCCGACCACTCTCATAAATGCGTCATTTCTAAGGTGCGCGGCTTTTTGCGACAACAGTCGCACATCGTGCGCATGTGTGTGAATATTTCATTTATGTTTTTCGCATGTGCACGCGCCCAGTGTCTTCATAGCACCCTTTAATTTTTTCACTAGTTGTATAGTTTTGACCCTTTGTGAATGCTTTTGTGTTAATTCAAGTCCATGGATGACTTCATACCTCTTTGACGATGCTAAATTCTTGTAACCATTTGCGGACGAGATTTCAGTGATAACACCCACGAATGGATAGTATACATCATGTTGTTTCTAGTGGTATGTGGCACATCACATGGATCCTCATGGTTGAGGAGAAATGAATTTTTGAAGATGACAAAGTGAATTGAAGAAGGAAGTACATGTAGGCCCTGAAGATAATTAAAGAAAAGAATTACAAAATAAGAAAGTGTCAGGTCGGCCCTAATGTTAAAATGAAGTGACATAAAT
>JASDQU010105454.1:33144-51049 GCA_032191745.1 Picea mariana | reverse complement strand
TCGGACTGTAAGTGTTTGGTCAACCGCCTGGACCTTCGAGGTACCCGGTAAGTATGAGAGAACTGAAGGTGGCTCTTGTCCATATACTGCTTCAAAAGGAGTCATGCGAGTGGCTGTATGGTATGTAGTGTTGTACCACCATTTGGCGAGGGGTAACCATTGAGCCCACTGGTGTTGTTTTAAAGAGGCAAAGCACCTCAGATATGTTTTAAAACACTTGTTGACAACTTTCATTTGACCATCCATTTCGGGATGATAAGCTGAGCTGAGATGTAATTGTGTGCCTTGTATCTTAAACAACTCTTGCCAAAAATTGCTTGTGAAAGTTGGGTCTCGATCGGAAACAATAGAGTGCAGCATGCCATGAATCTTGAAGATCTGGTCCATAAAAATTTGAGCCACCGTGGATGCAGTAAATGGGTGGGGAAGAGCGCAAAAATGAGCATACTTGGAAAGGTGATCCACCACCACCATTATGATTGATTTATTCCCTAATTTGGGTAAGCCTATAATAAATTCCATAGAGATATCCTTCCAAATAGTAGGGGGAATCAGAAGCGGTTGGAGGGTGCCTAGGGATTTGACTGTTTCTCCCTTGTTGCATTGACACACCTCACATTCAGCGACAAACTTACGGATGTCCTGTTTCATACCATCCCAGAAAAAAGAATGTTTGACTCGGTCATATGTTTTGGTGAACCTTGAGTGCCCCGCTGTGGGTGTAGAATGAAGCTCAGAAAGCATTGTGGATTTGAGCTTGGATTGTTTACTTAAATACAAGCGGCCTTTGTATCGAAGCTCATCCTAGATCCAGGAGTACCCTAGGGGAGCCGGATCCTTTTTTTGCAGTTGCTGGATCAAATGCAAACTTTTGGGATCTTGAAGCCATTCCTAGGGCACAGCTTGGAGCCAATCGGGTACAATGAAGGAAAGAGAAAAAAGGAATCCTTCATCTTCATATTTATGGGATAGTGCATCCGCCACGACATTGTCTTTGTCCTTCTTGTAAATGATCTCATAATCATATCCAAAGAGCTTGGTCACCCATTTTTGTTGTTCCTGGGAGGAAATGTTTTTTTCCAGAAAGTACTTGAGGCTTTGATGGTCTGTCTTAATTTGGAAGCGTTGCCCCAAGAGATACGGATGCCACAACTCAATGGCATGCAGAATCGCCAACATTTCTTTTTCATAAATGGGTTTACCCAGATTCTTTTCAGACAGTTGCTTGCTAGTGAAGGCCAAAGGTCAACCCTCTTGCATAAGGAAAGTTCTGATTCCTTTCCCTAAGGCGTCACATTCCAACACAAAGGTCTTTGTGAAGTCGGGAAGGGCCAGAACCGGAGTGGTTCACATGGCCATCTTCAAGGTTTGAAAATCTTGAGCAGCTGTTGGAGTCCAAGTGAAAGAGTTCTTTTTGAGGAGCGTTGTGAGAGGTGTTGCAATCTTTCCGTAGTTCTTAACGAACTTGCGATAATACCCTGTGAGGCCCAAAAATACCCGCAAGCTTTTGAGAGTCTTTGGGTGTGGCCAGTCTTGCATAGCTTCAATATTTTTCGGGTCCACCCTGACACCATGCTTTCCCACCAGATGACCGAAGTATTCTACTTCTGAAGCACCAAAAGCACATTTGGACTATTTCTGGAAAAGTTGGTGCTGAGAGAGTAGGCGGAGAACTTAATCCACATGAGTAAGATGGTCTTTCTAGGTTTTTCTATAGATGAGGATATCATCAAAGAAAACTAAGACAAAATGACGGAGAAAAGGGTGGAAGACATGGTTCATGAGGCTTTGGAAGGTGGAGGGGGCATTACACAAACCAAAGGGCATGACCAAAAGCTCATAGTGGCCCTCATGAGTGCGAAAGGAGGTCTTGTGAATGTCGGCCTCTTTCATACGTATCTGGTGATAGCCAGAGTGAAGATCAAGTTTGGTAAAGAATTGGGCGCCACTCAATTCATCCAAGAGGTCATCAATGACAGGAATGGGAAATTTGTCTTTGATGGTTAGTTTGTTGAGAGCATGGAAGTCAGGACACATTCACCATGAACCTTCTTTCTTCAGTACCATGACGACCAGAGAGGAGTAAGGGCTCGTACTAGGATGGATGACGCCGACAATAAGGAGCTCCTGGACCATTTTTTCAATTTCATTTTTTTGTGAAAAGGGGTGGCGATATGGACGTATATTGGGGGGAAGGATGCCTAGGACAAGGGGAATGGAATGATCATGGACACCACGGGAAGGAGAAAGTCCTTGGGGAGTGGAAAATACATTTTGATGTTTAGAAAGGAGGGCTTGGAGGTCTTGGGGCACTGGTGGGGTCTCTGTGGCTTGTATGGCGTGGAGTTGGGCAATGACACCTGAATGACCTTTTTTGAGTAGTTTTTCCATGTGATGAGAACTGATGACCTCAGGTGAACCAGCAGTGATGCCTTGAAATTTATATTGGTGGCCTCCTTGGTCGAATTGCATGGTTAAGTTCTGAAAATCCATGAGAATGGTACCCAAAGTCCTTAGCCAGTCTGCACCCAATGCAATGTCGCAACCACCCATGTCAATAGCAAACATATGGGATTTTAGGTGGTAGTCACCGATTTGGAGACGCACATTTTCACAATGCCCGCCACATTTCATAGAACCACCATTGGCAATCATGATTTGGAAATTGTTGACAGCATGGATGTAGCAATGGGTTTCTTGGGCAATGTGGCGATGAATAAAATTGTGGGTGCTGCCACTATCAACCAGAATGATGACCTTTCAGTGCTTGATGTAACCGATTAACTTGAGGGTTTGGGGGGCAGAGAAGCAGGTGAGAGCATTGAGGGAAATGATCGGTTCCACTTCGAGAGGGTCGGAAGGAGGGTTGATGTCAGTGATTTCTGGTGACTTGGGCACAAGGGGAGTGTCAACATCTTCTTCTGGAATATCCTCAAAGATGGCCATAAAAATATTTTGTTCCTTACATTTGTGGCCTGGGAAATATTTGTCATCACAATTATAATAGAGGCCTTTGAGTTGGCGTTCAGCCATTTCAGCCCTGGTCAATTTTTGGATTTTTAATGGGGTGGAGGGAGTAGTGGGGTTTACTGGTTTAGGGCGAGGGATGAAGGAAGGCTTGTGGTTTTGAGAGGAAAAAATTTGTTGTGCTTCTTTAGATTTTTTGGTAGCCTCCACCCAAGTCGTAGGTCGATCCATGAGGACATAGGCCCTAATATTCTCCTTGAGGCCACTGATAAAACACTCTCAAAAGAAGGCATCAGTCATGCCCTCTATTCGAAAATCCAGACGCTCAAATGCAGCTATGAAATCTTCTATTGTTCCTGATTGCTTCAATTTTGTCAAACGGCCCAAATGGTTGGTGTCAGTGTCAAAGCGTTCATAAAGCTCAGCCACAAATTGGGTCCAAGCAATATACCCTTGACGGGAAGTTTTTCTCCATTGCCACCATTGCTAGCGTTCTTGATCTAGATGGAGAACACCATACCGGAGTTTGGCCAAGTCATCTGTAATGTTGTAGAGAGAGAAATAATGTTCCATTTGGGTGACCCAACCAGTGGGGTCCGAGCCATCAAATTTGGTTACATCCACCCACGGAAGGCGTATGTCCTGTTGAAAGTGATGGGATTGAAAGGAATGGGAAGAAGTTTCACCTTCAGTCTTTTTATGNATGGAGAACACCATACCGGAGTTTGGCCAAGTCATCTGTAATGTTGTAGAGAGAGAAATAATGTTCCATTTGGGTGACCCAACCAGTGGGGTCCGAGCCATCAAATTTGGTTACATCCACCAGCAGAAGGCATATGTCCCTTTGAAAATGATGGGGTTGATAGGAATGGGAAGAAGATTCACCTTCAGTCTTTTTATGTGCATCAGGAAAAGAGTCATCGGTAGGGATCTTGAGTTTGGTGCAGAGTGATGCAAAGACAGATTCAAGCTGGGTGGTCAATTCGTGTTTGACTTCCGCCATTGCGGACTGTACGGCTACATTTACTGAGGCATTTATGGATGAATCACGGGAGGCAATAGTAGCACTGAGTTGTTGCACTTCTTGTTGGGTCTCCAGTAAACCATATTGTAAGGTGTTGAAGTGAGACTCTAGTTCTTGGCTATGGGTATGGGCCATGAGGATGGGTGAACTGAAAAGGGTGCAGGTGGGGTCAGAAATTTTTGCAAAAAAATGATATGGATGAATGTGATAAGGGAAAAGAGATGAATCTAATGGAATAGGTCTCAAATAATGGTGAAAAAATTTCCAGGGTTTAATTTCAAACCCTGGACATTTCAAATAATGGTTTAATGGTTATGTATTCAAATTTCAAATTTCAAATAATTTCAAAAAATTTCAAATAATGGTTTAATTTGTTTATGTTTATGTTTATGTTCCCCAAGGGTTAGGTATTCAAGGGTTCTACAGACAAGGGTTTTCCCTGTGCTATAGCTCTTTGATATACGTGCGGGGTCCAACAGTAGTACTTGGCCCAATATCTCAGGGCACTAACTAAGGAGGATAGACCGTACCCTTAGTCGTACTACCTGACTACCCAGGTACTAGAGAGTATCTTCCCGAGTGTTGTTCTCGGTGAAACTATAGCAGTCCGGCGGCCGATAGATTTATCTAAAGAGGGCTTCAGGAAATCTAGGCCGATCCGTACACAGGTGTTGTCTGATGCGCTACCACTCGAAGGGGTACCAACAGGGGTTACAAGGGTGGCCAACAGATGTGCGCTTAAGAACCACTTGTATTTCCTACGTGTATGAATCCCTCAACTGCAGGTTTATGCACGTAACGACAGATCTTTGTGGCTTAAAGACGCCGGAATACGTCTCTACCCTAAAAAAAAATACCCACAATTTCTGCCAAGGAAAGTGCTCTGATACCACTTGCAAGATACCAGATATATAAAATATGCAGAACAGAAATGAAATGCTAGAAATGGCAGAATAACAGTAAAATATCCAGCATAATCTTCACAATACACAGAAATGATATATGAAATAGCACTTTGATTCAGATAGCAATGTTCACGGGCCTCTTCGAGGGGGCAACCTCCAGTCAAGCAACGCTCTGTTACAATAATCTCCAAGCTAGGGTTCTCATACCCTCGACTCTTATTTATACTAAATATGTCTATTAAGAGAAGAATCTAGAGGAAGATCCTTCTAGAAGCGGAAGCTTCTATTAGGTCTTCTTACATCCGCCTTATTCTATTTTATTGAAAGGACTTATTAATATTGACCTTTATTACATCTGAATACATTGATCTACCTATGTGCAGGTTAGGACCTTAACATATATACCCAACAAGAGGGGGTGGATCAAGCCAATATTTTATCCATGATGAAACACATTCCCTCTATAGTGACAAATTAATAAAATATGGACCTTATCGACCCTATTTCTGAATATGAAATTTTTGAATCCATTTTGTGTTTGGAGATGGATAAATCCCCAGGCCTGAATGGATTTTCCATTTCTTTCTATAGATATTTATGGTCCTTAATTAAATATGATCTCAAGCACACACTCTTCTACTTCCAACAAACTTTGAGATTTGGAGGGAATACAATTTTTTCCTTTATATGCTTGATTCCCAAGGAAACCATTCCCACTTCTTTTTCTCAATTCTGGCCTATCTCCTTATGCAATTCTTCCTACAAAAGCCTCACTAAAATTATTGTTGTCCAGATCAAAAACATTCTACCCAAAATTTTCGCTCCTAATTAGGGAGGTTTCATGCATGACAGACAAATAATGGACAATATTGTTCTTGTTGAGGAGGCTATACATTCCAGTGTCCAAGCCAAAGGTAAAGGTATGGTAATTAAATTAGAAATAGCCAACGCTTTTGATCATGTTAAACATGGCTTTTTTTTCAGGTGTTGGAGAGATTTGAGTTCAGCAACATTTTCATCAAGTGGGTGGAATCTTGCATTATCATCCCTTGGATGGCTCCTTTAGTGAATGGGATACCAATATATTTTTTTCAAATCAGCAAGGGTATCCTCTATCTCCTCTTCTCTTTATCATCATGGCTAAAAATTGAGCAAAAAACTAGACAATGAAAGAATTATTAGGAATCTACTAGGTCCCCATATAAGTAGAAGGGTTAAAAATATGAACCATTCCCAATTCACCGATGATACATTGTTTTTGGGAGGTGCATCAATTATTATAGCCAAAATTTTCAAAAGAGTCCTATATTTGTTTGTTCACACCTATGGGGTGATGTCAAAAGTAAAAAATGTCAAATAATGGGATGGAACACTTTGCGACAAGAAATGCAAGCTATAACAAACGTATTTGGTTTCCCTATTGTTGAAAATTGGACATCTTCCAGATACCTTGGCCTTCCAATATCTCTTAAACCCTCTTCATATCGGGAATGGCAATAAACAAAAGAGAAGATAAATTCAAAATTTTTGCGCTAGGGAACTCAGTGGTTGAATCGAGTTGGAAGGGTAATCATTAACAAAGTTGTTTTTCCTGCTCTCCCTCTCTACCAATGCTCTTCTCTCTTAGCACAAAAAAGCATTGTCAATAAATTTGCAATGAAGTTAAGATAGTTTTTATGGCAAGGAGGGAAATCCAACCAGAAAAAATTTCATCTTGTGAATTGGAATCAATTCACTAGACCAAAGGAAAAGGGAGGATTGGGAATTAGAGAACACGAAAATATGAACATAGTGATGGGGGTCAAACTATTATGGAGGTTAGTAATAGGAAAATATTCATGGTGGAAGAAATTTATTGACAAAAAATACTTCTCGGGTCCTAGGAAAAGATTCCTTGAGGCTCAACCACATGTTACATCAGTCTCTTCAATCTATAAACTTTTACTAGATGTTAGGCCTCTCATCTGCTGAACCTAAATTGGATCCCTTGGAATTGTAATGTCCCTAATATGAACCCCATTTGTAGTTGTGCATATAGGTTGGTGAGTCATTTTGGATTTGTGCACACCTGAGTAGTGAGGGATGTAATGATCCATATAGGTCAATGAGTCATTGGAAACAAGTGAAAATGTAATGTATATATACGTTGGTGAGTCGTGGTACCAACTTTTGGGTTTTTCGCACACTTTTGGAGTGCGCAAGGCTTGTTATCAAAGAAAAAGGTGCACACGTTCCATAGTGTTRTGCGTACTTGAGCTAGTGCGTGTGGATTGTGCATCAAGGGAAGGTGTGCATATTCCACAGTGTTTCGTGCACACAAGTAAGTGCATGGGAATKATTGTGATGTGTATATATATGTATATGTTTTGAAGCCGAAGAGCCTGTGTGACTACTAGGATGGTGAGTCGGGACGCATATAGGTTAGTGCGCATATCCATGTAAAAGTAATCATACTCTTTTATTAATATATTACATCATTGCATGTGGAGTATTGAATCATACAAAAAKATATTGGGGGTTGAACTCCACCGAAAAAAAGGAAAAGTGGGGAATATTTTAATAATAATTCTAAAAGGTGTAATTTACAAATATATTATTTATCCTAAGTTTYCGAGGGATGGGAAACAAGTCACCAAGTGGCTAAAGTAAATTCTGAAGGTGACAAGTGTTGAGTTGAAGGCATGCAATATATATTGCTAGCTTTAGTGTAATTCGAGGAAGGTCACTCATTCGGAAACCCCTCAGACAAAATTTCCTTTGTGAAGGAATTATGTGTGGAATGAGGAGTTGTAGACTAGTTGCAGCTATCGTCACCTTGGACTGATCAATTATGGTGTTTGTTAGACCATAGTTTGGCACTAGAAATCCTTTTTCCCTAGTGGAGTTAGAGCCCCATATCAGGGGTGACATGTTTCTTAAATATTAGGAGCAGAAGCATCTATGGTTGGGAAGAACGTCAGAGTCATGCGCACAGTTGGTGTCTTTTCATAAAAGACAAGTTTTTTTATGTGCTTGTTTGTTTACTGTGTGCTTATCCATTTGTATCTGTTATGATCCATTACTTGTATAATGTTGCATATGAATATTGGTTGTTATTCTATTAATGTTGTCTATTCTATAAGTGTGATGTGAGTATTTAGCATAGTATTCATATATGATAAATATGTTAGTTGATAAGTAACTTTTGTTGATATATTCTTGGTAATGGTCAAGAGCTTCCTGTGGGAGGATAAAGGTATCGTGTGCGTGGAAAGTGGACCATGTGCACAAGTGACTAGTGTTTTTGTGTGTGTTGGAACGTAGTCGGGATTTTAGGAAAACAATACTTGCAAGCGGAATCAGAACAATTATTTATGTTGTGGTATGTGGATGCTCTGTATGGTTATGCATGAAGTATTGTTCTCATATTTGGAGTTGTGTTACATTTTGTAATGTCGGTGTGCTCAATATGCTTGAGAATAGAGTAGTATTTCAAGTTACTTACATTGTTATAATATGTATAAACATGAGGAATTGTGGTGTGGCACGAACTAGTTTGGGTTGTGTGCACTTCCTCGAGTGATTTCACGTAGTTTAATGTTAATTGCGCACTAGAATTTTTTATGTATAGTTGCTTAGCAATAATTTGGGTAACGTTGCATTATAGTATCAGAGCTTTAGTTAGAAGGATTTGTGTGATGTGGCTCATCCTGGGAGGTTAGGGACGTTACATTCTGGTATCAGAGCGATTGGTTCAACACTGGACTTGTATGGGCTAGTGATTAGTGTTAAGTATTGGTTTTGCACAAAAAATATTTTATTATGCATAGAAACTACTGGTTCGTGATGCAGAGATGTGATGCGTGCAAAGTATTGATGTGCAGTGTGCACACTAGAGTTTTTTTATATTAAAAAAAATCATCCAAGAAATCCAAAGGAAGGATTCTAAAAAAAATGGTGCAAGGTTTTCATGAAGGAATTATGTGTGGAATGAGGAGTTGTAGACTAGTTGCAGCAATCGGCACCTTGGACTAATCAATTATGGTGTTTGTTAGACCATAGTTTGGCACTAGAAATCCTTTTTCCCTGGTGGATTTCAAGCCCCATATCGGGGGTGACATGTTTCTTAAATATTAGGAGCAACGGCATCTATGGTTGGGAGGAACGTCAGAGTCATGCGCACAGTTGGTGTCTTTTCATAAAAGACAAGTTTTTTTATGTACTTTTCTGTTTACTATGTGCTTATCCATTTGTATTTGTTATGATCCATTACATGTATAATGATGCATATGAATATTGGTTGTTATTCTATTAATGTTGTATATTCTATAAGTGTGATGTGAGTATTTAGCATAGTATTCATATATGCTAAATATGTTAGTTGACAAGTAACTTTTGTTAATATATTCCTGGCAATGGTCAAGAGATTCCTGTGGGAGGATAAAGGTATCATGTGCGTGGAAAGTGGACCATGTGCACAAGTGACTAGTTTTGTTGTGTGTGTTGGAACGTAGTCAGGATTTTAGGAAAACAATACTTGCAAGTGGAATCAGAACAATTATTTATGTTGTGGTATGTGGATGCTCTGTATGGTTATGCATGAAGTATTGTTCTCATGTTTGGAGTCGTATTACATTTTGTAATGTTGGTGTGCTCAGTATGCTTGAGAATAGAGTGGTATTTCAAGTTACTTCCATTGTTATAATATGTATAAACATGAGGAATTGTGGTGTGGCACGAACTAGTTTGGGTTGTGTGCACTTCCTCGAGTGATTTCACGCAGTTTAATGTTAATTGTGCACTAGAATTTTTTATGTATAGTTGCTCAGCAATAATTTGGGTAACGTTACATTATATTATCAGAGCTTAAGTTAGAAGGATCTGTGTGACATGGCTCATCCTTGGAGGTTGGGGACGTTACATTCTGGTATCAGAGCGATTGGTTCAACACTGGACTTGTATGGGCTAGTGATTAGTGTTAAGTATTGGTTTTGCACAAAAAATATTTTATTATGCATAGAAACTACTGGTGCATGATGTAGAGATGTGATGTGTGCAAAGTATTGATGCACAATGTGCGCACTAGAGTTTTTTTATATTAAAAAAAATCACCCAAGAAATCCAAAGGAAGGATTCTAAAAAAATGGTGCAGGGTTTTCGTGTAGTTGTTGTATGAAATCATCTAACAAATATTGATTTCCTGCACATTTTGCATAATTATCAGCAGTTAGAGCAGGATAAAGTCAGTGCAGAAGGTTTAAATCATGGAATATGGGAAGAGGACTTATAGTATCAATGATAAACTCATAGATCTGTATGTTAGTTTGGGTGCTAATGGTCCATAATCCAAGGAAGAACGTGTAAATTTGGTAGAAACCATAAAGGGACTTCAAAAAGATGTCCAAAGCTATAAAAATGATCATGAAAGACTTATGAAATCCAAGGAGGAGCAAGATGACTTCAACGTTAAGTTGATGCAAAGCTTGGACAGAATAGAAAATAAAATGGATAGGGAGAAAGAGTCAAGTATGTCAAGAAGTCATAGGTCTCATGATGAGAAAAGAAGAGAAGCAAGAGGTGTTGATAGGAAACATCACCATTCACTAAAGAATTCATTTATGAAAGCGCGTAGTATCTCAAGTCCATCTCTTGAGAGAAATCATAAGAGGACTAGGTTGGACAAGCTACGAGGAGAAATGAATAAGAGAAAGCCTCCTATTTTTTATGGTGAGCATAAGAAGGATGAGGATGCAGAAACTTGGTTTCTAGGTATGAGGAAATACTTCCAGCTGCATAACTACTCCTCGTAGGTAGAAGGGCGAATAGGCATTTATCACCTCAAGGGAAAAGTATCAATGTGGTGGGACCAGTATGTGAAAGCGCAACACATTGATGAGAAGAAGGTTACTTGGAGGTATTTCAAGTGATATTTTGAAAATAAATATTTAACCAAGTGTTACTATGATAGGAAAATGAAGGAGTTATTTGAACTCAATCTTGGGAGCATGACTATAGATGAGTACAAAAGGATATTTTTAGAACTGCTAAAATATGTTCCTTTCATAAAGGATGAACAAGTGAAGATTCATAAGTATATGAGTGAGTTGCCCTTATTTAACAGTGACAAGATACAGTATGATGATCCAAAGACATTGGGAGAAACTATAAGGAGATATAAATTTATCTATCATCAATGAAGGGGAAGATTGACTTTCCAAAATTCTTGGGAAGACAAGATGAAAAGCAAGGTGGAAAAAAAGAAGAAGGGGACTAGGCCCCGATCTTTCGGAAATACTATGCAAGGAAAGCCAATTTCCAAGGAGCCCAGAATGACTGAGGCAATGGAAACCAGGCCAAGGCAGCATCCAATGAAGTGTTGTGGTTGCAACGGAAATCATATGTTTAGAGATTTCCCTCAAAGAAGTGAAAAAGAGAGGATTGTGCACAGAGTACGGAAAGATACGACAGTTGAAGACATGGGTAGAAGTGTACCTAGAAATTACGTTGGACAAAAAGCAAGAGGAGTTTCAGTTGCACATGATCGAGTTGAAAGGTAATATTAATGACCAACCCATTTATATTTTAATTGAATCAGTATCTAGTCATATTTATCTAGATCCTAAGATGGTGGAAAGATTCCAATTTCCAAGAAGAAAACTTGGAAAACATTGGTGGGTGCAGTTAGCTACATGAGCAAAAAATAAAATTCATGAGATGATCAGGGCATGTCCAATGAATATGAATGGACTACGCTCAAAATTTGATTTGAATATTATACCTTTGGGCTCATACAATTTCCTCATTGGTATGGATTGGTTGGATCAGCATCATGTCATTCTAGACTATTATAATAAGTCATTTACTTTCTTGGATGAGAAAGGAAATTTTAGGATAGTTCAAGGCATTCCAAGAGTTGTGACTATCATAGAAATTTCAGCCTTGCAATTGAGGAAAATCTATAGGAAAGTATGTCAAGTATTTGCAGCAAACATGGAGGAGGAAACCATGAATAAAGTGCCAAGTGTTGAAGATTGGGCAGAGCTGAAAGAGTTTGAGGATGTCTTTAAAGATATACCAGGATTGCCTCTGAAGAGGATATTGATTTCTCTATAAATTTGATGTTGGGAGCAGGTCATGTATCCAAGACTCTGTATAGAATGAGTACGCCCGAATTGAAGGAATTGCAAATTAAACTTGAAAAGATTTTGAAGAAGGGGTATATATGCCCAAGTGTGTCTCCTTGGGGTGTTCCAATTTTATTTGTGAAAACGAAAGAAGGTACGTTGAGACGTTGCATTGATTTCAGGCAGTTGAATAAGGTAACAGTGAAGAACAAGTATCATTTTCCAAGGATAGATGACATGTTTGATCATATAAGGGGTGCAAGGGTATTTTCCAAGATAGATCTCAGATCTAGATATCACCAAGTGAGAATAAAAGAAGAATACATCAGAAAGACTTCCCTCATAGCAAGGTATGGTCATTACAAGTTTACAGTGGTGCCATTTGGGTTTTCAAATGCACCATCTATCTTCATGTGTTTAAAGAATGGATTTTTCATAAATTACTTGGATAAGTTCATCATCATATTTTTGGATGAAATTCGTATTTACTCAAAGTCTGAGGAATAGCACAAGCATCACTTGAGGATGGTGTTCCAGGTATTAAGGAGCATCATCTTTTTGCAAATTTGAGAAAGTGCTCATTTTATTAGCGACAAATTCATTACTTGGGTCATATCATTTCATAAGAAGGAATAGTTTTGGACCCAACAAAGATAAAATCCATTGAGGAATGGAAAACACCGAGAAATGTCACAAAAGTGAGATCCTTTATGGGGATATCAGTGTACTACAAAAGTTTTATTGAAGGATTCTCAAATATTGTGCATCCAATCACATCCCTACAGAAGAAAGGTGTGTGATTTGAATGGACTTTGGATTGTACAAGGAATTTTTAGTACTTGAAGAGTTTGTTGAAAAGTGTGTCAATTTTATGAATTGTTGATCCTAAAGCATACTCTATTGTGTGCATGAATTCATGCAAGGAAGGACTTGGTGGAGTCCTGAGTCAGAATGGACATGTGGTATGCTATGAATCAAGGAAGTTGAAAGAGTATGAAAGGCTCTATGCTACTCATTATTTAGAATTGGAAGCTATAGTGCATGCCTTGAATATGTGGCAGCATTATCTCATGGGTAAAATATTTGAGTTGAGAATAGACCATTGTGGTCTGAAATATTTTTTTGGACAGCCAAGTTTAAATGCTAGACAAAGTAGGTGGTTAGAGTTCCTCGGTGAGTATGACTTCGACATAAAACATATCAAAGGAAAAGAAAACAAGGTGGTTGACACACTCAGCAAGAGGATGCATGACATGCATGCTAGAGCCATTAGCATGTACCAAAAATATTTGTACGATGGAATTTTAGAAGTTTCCAAATAATATATGCGCTATGTGGACATAAAGGTGAACTTACAACAAGGTATGTCGCAGTAGAACTTGAAGGTTATGAGTTGAGAGAGGATGGGGTACTCATGTATAGATGCACAATCTATGTGCCAAATGATCAGGAGTTGAAGGGCTTGATATTTTAAGAGATGCATAAGGTTCCTTATGCTGGACATCTAGGTTACCAAAAGACTATTCTCACAGTCAAGAAGCAATATTATTGGTCGAGAATGAAAAATGAAGTTGTTGATTTTATAGCTTGATGTCTCCAATGTTAGAAGATCAAGGCTAAGCATAGACATCCAACTGGATTTCTACAACCTTTTCCCATTCCTAAGTGGAATTGGGAAGTTATAACAATGGATTTTATAACTAAGCTTCCTAGGACTGCTAAGCAACATGATTATATTATGATGGTGGTGGACAAGCTTAGTAAAGTTGCCCATTTTATTCCAGTAAAGACAGCACACAAGGAATATAACATTGTTGATATGTTCATGCACAAAGTTGCTAGGTTACATGGTGTTCTTAAGACAATTATGTTTGACAGAGATTCCAAGTTCACCTCGAAATTTTGGAAAGGGTTATTCAAAGGATTTGGAACAAATTTGAATTTTAGCAAATCATATCACCTTGAGTCAAATGGAAAAATAGAGAGGGTAAATCATGTAATAGAAGATATGTTGAGGATGTATGTGATGAATAAACCATCAAAATGGGAAGATTACTTACATTTTGTAGATTTTTATTACAACAATGGATATCAAGCATCTTTAAAGATGAGTCCATTTGAATCATTGTATGGTAGAAGGTGCAACACACCTGTGAGTTGGGATAACCCAGCAGATCGCACAGTAGTTGGGCCAAATCTGCTCCGGGAAATGGAAGAGTAGGTGGTGAATATAAGGAATAATTTAAAGGCTTCCCATGACAGACCAAAAAGCTATGCAGATAAAGGTAAAACCCACGGAGAGTTTAAATTGGGTGATCACGTGTTTTTGAAAGTAAAATCCAAGCATAGTTCCTTGATGTTGGGGAAGTGTTCTAAGTTAGCAGCGTGCTATTGTGGGCCATTTGAAATCCTAGAGAGGATTGGTCTTCTCACTTATATGCTTGCATTTTCTGCATCCTTGTGTATTCATTGCTTAATAAGTATGTACCTTATGCTAATAATGCCATTAATTGGAACGTGATTCAGGTGGATCCAAAAGGCGATTTTCGAGTGTGAATGGTTTTCATATTGGATTGGAAAGTCAGGTAGCTCCAGAATCGAGCCATGAAGTTGCTAAAGGTCCATGGAACCGGTACGGTCCTAAGGATGAAACTTGGGAGCATGAGGATTCTATGCGAGTAAAGTATCCTCATATTTTTTAAAATGTTTGAATTTTTGTGTGTGTGTGTGTACATAATGCACTGAGGACAGTGCATAAATAAGGTGGAGGGAAATGTAATGTCCTTAAGTTGAACCCATTTGTAGCTGTGCATATAGGTTGGTGAGCCATTTTGGTTGTGCGTGAACCTGAGTAGTGCACAATGTAATGATCCATATAGGTTGGCGAGTCATTGGAAAAAAGTGCAAATGTAATGTACATATAGGTTGGTGAGTCATGGTACCAAGTTTTGGTTTTTTTGCGCACCTGTGGAGTGTGCAAGGCTTTTTATCAAAGAAAAAGGTGCACACATTCCATAGCGGTATGTGTACCTAAGCTAGTGCATATGTATTGTGCATCAAGGGAACGTGTGCATATTCCACATATATATATGTATGTATGTATGTGCACGGGAATGATTGTGATGTGTGTGTGTGTGTGTGTGTGTGTGTGTGTGTGTGTGTGTGTGTGTGTGTGTGTGTGTGTGTCTGTGTGTCTGTGTTTGTGTGTGTGTGTGTGTCTATATGTGTGTCTATGTGTGTCTGTGTGTCTCTGTGTGTGTGTGTGTGTGTGTGTGTTTTGAGGCCGGAGAACCTGTGTGACTATTGGGCTGGTGAGCCAGGATGCAAATAGGACAGTGTGCATATCCATGTAAAATTAATCATACTTATTTATTAATATATTACATCACTGCACACGGACTAAATCAGACGAAAATAGATGGGGGGATGAACTCAACTGAAAAAGGGAAAAGTGAGGAATATTTTAATAATATTTCTGAAAAGTGTAATTTACGGATACATTATTTATCCTAAGTTCCTGAGGGATGAGAAACAAGTCACCAAGTGGATAAAGTAAATTATGAAGGTGAAAAGTGTCGAGTTGAAGGCATGAAATATATGTTTTTTTCTTTAATGTAATTCGGGGAAGGTCACTCATGTAAAAAACCCTCAGATGAAATTTCCTATGTGAAGGAATTACGTATTTTGTTGTAACTTGTTGTGATTTTTCTTAACCCTCTACTTGGGAAAATCTTGGTATGATTTAAGAACCAGGTTTTTGGGCCCATAGGTTGTCGAAGAAGCAGGTTGTCAGGCCCGCAATTTTTCCAAGAGGCGAGTTGTCAGCCCCGTGAGAAATCTCTCCAAGTGAGATATTGGCTAGGAATTGTTCCCCGGTGCACTGGGAATTAGTTGCAGTGCTCTGAGACTTCCTAATCCAGCTTATTGTTGAAGCCCTAGAAGGGAAGTGGGGCAGCCTAAGGACGGTTGAATAGAGAAGGGGCACACTTCCTAGGGTGGGACAGGCATGTGGGGAATGGGGGGTTGTAGACTAGTTGCAGCAGTAGGCACCCTGGACTGAGAAATTATGATGTTTGTTAGACCATAGTTTAGCACTAGGAATCCTTTTTCCCTGGTGGTGTTCGAGCCCCAGCTTGGGGGTGACCTATTGCTAAAATATTAGGAGCAGCATTGTCTATGGTTGGGAGGAACATTTGAGTCACGCGTGCAGTTGGTGCATTTTCATAAAAGATAAGTGTTATTATGTGCTTGTATATTTATTGTGTGCTTATCCTTTAGTATCTATTATGATCCATTACTTTCATAATGTTGCATATGAATATTGTTTTTTATTTTTTTAATATCATCTATTCCATAAGTGTGATGTGAGTATTTAGCATAGTATTTGTATATGTTGAATATGCTAGTTGATAAGTAACTTCTATTAAGATAGTCTTGGTAATGGTCAAGAGATTCCTATGGGAGGATAAACATACCGTTTGTGTGGAAAGTGTTAAATTTTTAATTAAAATGAAGTACCAAGGCAAGTGTTTCTCTTCCCTAGGCGCCTAAGGGGAGAAATTGCCGAATGTGGGTATTAGTCAAATTAATTTGTGAGATGCAAATTAAAAGATAACTTTATGATTAAAGTGAGGATGAGTGAAGAGACACCAAATCTCAGCCACCCATCTAATCTAATCTCATCCATTAGATTAGAAAACTCCTCACCTTCCCTCATGAGGTTGATTAAGGAAAGTGGGTGCACCCATTCTTGGGTAAGTTGATGCAGCAACAGTCTTGTTGAGAGAGCAAGAGATTCTTGGTGAGATGCCAAGAGAAAGGGAAGCTAAAGCATTCTTGTTGAGAGAACAAGAGAGAGCAAGAGAGAGGTCGAGTTGAAGAAAAGAGACAGCAGTAGAAATTTCTGGGAGTATTGGCATGCCTTCCAAGGCTGTCGAATAACATTAAGTGGCACAGAAATTGAATCTTAGCAGAGTTTTAGCACGAATTTTGTGACAGTCCATCCAGCATTAATTGTCGTACAGTTGTACGAATTTCTGGTTCAGAAATTGAGGAGCAAAGCTACAGGCATGTCCAGATAAGTTTGTGTAAATATCTGAAGATGAAAATGCTGTAAAAGAATTTCTCAGAAGCTCATAAATAATACAAATCCCTCTCTAACTGGTTTTCCCCTTGTGGGTTTTTCCAGGGTCGAAGTTAGACCGAAAATCTTTGTGNAAAACGATGTTCAGAATTCTCATGTTTTAGTTCTGAAATTTATTTCTGTTAAGTTTTTTTTATGCTGAAACACCAGGCTGTAGCTTAAGCTGAAACACCAGGCTGTAGCTTAAGATGAAACACCAGGCTGAGTATATGTTGTAACACTAGGCTGAGTATATGCTGAAACACCAAGCCGTAGCTTATGCTGAAACACCAAGCTGTAGCTTATGCTGAAACACCAGGCTAAGTATATGCTGAAACACCAGGCTGTAGCTTATGCTGAAACACCAGGCTGTAACATATGTTGAAACAGTGTTGAAACTGAGTTTGGCATTTAAATTTAAATTTGACTGAAAAATCGGTGAGACTAAAACTGGGTTGGGATTTTGAAAAATTAACATGCTATCAGAGCCGAGTTGAAGAGAGGTAGAAATTTCAGTAGACAGAAAATAGGGACAACAGTCACTTCACAGGGTAGATTTTTGAATTTGTGATTTTCAGCAGAAAGAGGGTCATGGCTACTAGTTTGAGGGTTGAAGACAGATTTGATGGGGCAGCAAATTTTGGTGCTTGGAAGGAGAGGATGATCTTGCTTTTGCAAGAGAACGAGTTGTGGGACATTGTGGAGAATACCACTACACATCCTGTTGTGGTACCTACTGATGCTACTCTTCTTGCAGCCTATAATAAGAAGAGTATCAAGGCTA
>JASDQU010105453.1:75112-86385 GCA_032191745.1 Picea mariana | reverse complement strand
TGTAAATACTTCATGGGGTATAGACACGGCTGAAAGCAAAGAACCTCTGCATCAGGAAGATAATCAGGCTCCACAACCAACACACCCATGACCAATTCTCACTAGTGACATGTTGATCTCTTAATGAGTATATTGGCCTCGAGCCTTGAAGAATATAGTTTACCCTAGGTACAATCCTTGGATTAAGGGATAACTTAGCACAAATTTGGATTCCGTGGAGGACTTGTGTTGGTGAGACATGTGGGTCTATAATTATTTCATTTATGGATCATATTGGTATCAGAACAATTGATTCCTTGATCATGGCACAATTTCAAAAACTTAGAAGAGAATCAGACTTAACATGGGTAAACCAATGATGAGAGAAAGGTTAGAAGACTTAAGGGATAGTAATATGTAGCTCCAAGAGGAAAATGGATACTTGAAGGAATATATATAGATGTTTGATTGGAGAGTAACACGTTTGGGAAAAGACCATAAGACCTCCAAAAAACTATTTTCATTGTTGAAGAACCATTTTGTTGAATGTCAAGACTCCCTCACCATTGTTATCGCCTATTGGGACAAGAACAAATTTCAAATTGTATAGTTGGGAGTGAAGGTAATTCAACTAGAAATTTGGTAGGAGGAGATGCTCACCCAAATGATGACTTGACTAAAGAAGCCATTAGTAAAGAAGGAGAAATCATTAACAAATCTAAAAGACGTTGTACATGAGAGTAATGAAGGAAATAAATCATCCATTGCTATTACAAAATCCAACACCATGATCGATATCAACATGGTAAGCTCACATTCAAATATTTCTCAAATGGATTTTTGTGATTTTGAATAGCATAACAAAGGCATGAGTTCCAACTTACTGTTATAGCAATATTTGCCTCACCCCATGCAATCTTTCACAAAAGGCCTTTTTCCATTTCCCTATGCAAATTTAAAATCCCTTTTTGCAAATCCCAGAGCTAAAAATACAATTTTTCCACATATACGCACATTTCCCACTATATAGCATGTGTATACACAGGTTGCACCACTACAGCCCACGTACATTGGGAAATGTGCCCAAAATTGAAAAATGGTGTCGGGTTTCCATGTCACATCAAGCGATCAATGATCCTTGGCCTTCCATTTACTGGAAATGTTTTGACTTTGCTCTTCAGTTCCACTAAAAGGCTATAAATGGGCCAAATCCAAGCTATGGAAAAGAGGAGAAAGAATTCAACTTTGAGAGCAAAGTTACTCTAGAGGAATTATTCACTTCACATTGAGTCTGCATCCCTTTATCTTTTAAGTCTGAATACATTGTTCATCCCCCAATCTCTTCCCTTACTGATTGAGAACTTCATTGTCTCTCTTACATGAGCTTTCCTTTGGTGGAGGATTGAAGTGGTGGAGGCCCAACTGGAAGGAACTTAGTTTCTCGGTTATGAATCGTGCTGACACAAAAGTCTGTAACTTATTCACTTCTATTGATTATATCTTAATAGAAATACTCTTTTCTCATCCAATTAGTATCTTGAAAATATCTGAATTATTATTCCATGGGCGTATTTGTTAGGAATGTTGATGGATTATGCTATTGAATGTGCTAACATTATATATTATCACCATATGCTTGCATTGCTTGGTTGTTTAGGACTAGTTGCAGGTGTATTGCTTTGGGTCAAGTTCTCAACGATGGACTTCATCGAACATTCGGACGAGGTATGCCTTTTATCTTTTCTTGTTAACATATTTGTCTATATAGCATACTTGAGAATAGAGTTGATTTCTGCAGTCATTTCCATCTATTTTGGTTTACCCCTAGCCATAGAGAGATTTTCCTCGTAACAGAATTGGCGACCATACTGGGGATTGAATCTTGTTTTTGGGGTTTGGAATGTTTTTCTCCTTAGATTGCATCTCATGCCCTTTCTTGCGGTATTGATCCTATAGCTGGTTCTCTCTTTGCATTATAAAATGTTTGCCTCAGTAGTTTTTCATCCTCAACCAAGCTTAGCCTTGTTTATATCCTTTACAACTTGACACCATATACTTAGGAGGGAACATTCCCCCGAGTGTCCATATCCTGCATGCACCTCCTTGCATTGAACATAGGTATGTTCCACTACTGGAACTAGTTTTTCTTACTTGTGGCACTTGTTTCCTCCTCTGTATCATAACATTATTTTGACTATGAAAAAACAAAAAAAGACGGGTGGGAAGGGAGTATTATCTTATATTGGCAGCATTCGTGTCACCTTTGAACATAACACAAAGTTATTGAGTCCACTTGTCATCATAATTTTTGGTTTAGAATGGCCTTAGGAAGTTGAGCTCGTTACAGAGTATTTTCTCCCCCAACTGGTTACTCTTCTAGTCCCTATGGAGAGTTTGATTGATTCCTTCTGCATCTCATGGTTTCATAATTGATTCTATGTTGCTAGAGTCTTCCATATGTCTCATGATCTTGTTCAAAGGATGTCTATCAACCTGTGTCGACCATTCCTCATAACTCTTGACTTTTCATGTTGGTCATACCCTCAATTTTTCTCAAAATCACATGAATTTGTAGTCTTATTATGCACCCTAGTCCTACTTTCCTCATTGGTAGGTAACCTTGAACCCAACAATCGACATTTCATCATTGGTCATTGACTGGGTGGTTTCCCTTGTGTTCGACGACAAGACATCTATTCACACATTTGGATTCATGTAGTGTCTTGTATGCCATTAGCCTTATTGGTGGTTTCCTCAGCTTTGTCAACAGTTTTCCTCATTGGATTCTATTCAGAGGGTCTTTTTCGTGTACCACTTGCACTTGGCACACACAAAAGACACACATGGTCATTGGTTCGTGAACATGTTTTTTGCTCGATTTCCTCCAAATCATCAAGATTCTACTTTGTACCTCGTGCTAAATGATGAGAGATTCCTTAATTCTCTCCTTTCAGTGGGTCTCCTTCCATCGACTTCAACTCATCTATTATGGAAATGAGACCTAGATTCCTATGAGTACCTAGAGTCTTGCAGTCATTAGTGCCAGGTTCTCCCACCATCGATGGATTCTTCAAGTGTTTGACCCCGAATCCTTTATTCACACTTGTAATAATGTACTCAGTACCTTGATACCTACTTTCAGTATCGGTAGGTTGTCTCGCGTTTGTTAACGGTATACCTCAATGACCAGTAATCAAACTAAGTCTCATTGTGTTCGACCTCAACTCCTTTATTCACATGATGTAGACTTGCACCTTTGACGTATTGTGTAGAAGACTTGAAGAAATCAGTATGTAGTCGTAGCTTTCCTGATTTGTTGCTTCCTTTTCATTGGAATAGTACCTGTGTGACTTCAGTGATCATGGGGGATCATATTGTACTCCATTGTTTATAGAGATCTTCAGATTAATTTTGAATCTGGTTCTACTAGGCCTTGTTCATTACTATGAAAACCTTTGGCATATAACTGCATTTGTATTTGTATATTCATGGCCACAGATAGTTGTTTGGTATATTTTCACATGGACCTACAGTGTAATTCAAATTGGAAGCCATGTATGCAAAGTCAGTACAAATTGTAATGAGCAACTAGTTCTTCCAGTTGTGTTCCCATTACTCCACTTCTGGGTTTTTATAATGTATTTCATCCATCGCAGATACTCTTTCAACCTCACACATTAGGGGGCATCTATTATAGAAAGATTTGCCTCACCCCATGCAATATTGCACAGAAGGACTTTTTCCATTTCCCTATGCAGACTTAAAATCCCTTTTTGCAAATCCCGGAACTAAAAATAAAAATTTCCCACATATACGCACCTTGCCTACTATACATCATGCGTATATGTAGGTTGCACCACTGCATCCCACGTACATCAGGAAATGTGCCCAAAATTGAAAAATGGTGTTGGGTTTCCATATCACGTCACAAGATCAATGATCCTTGACCTTCCTTATACTAGAAAAGTTTTGACTCGGCCCTTCAATTCCACTTGAAGGATATAAATGGGCCAAATCTGAGCTACGAAAAAGAGGAGAAAGAATTCAACTTTGAGAGAAAAGTTACTCTGAAGGAATTATTCACTTCACATTGAGTCTACATCCCTTTATCCTTTAAGTCTGAACACATTATTCATCCCCCAAGCTCTTCCCTCATTGATTGAGAACTTCATTATCTCTCTTACATGAGCTTTCCTTTGGTGGAGGATTGAAGTGGTGGAGGCCCAGCTAGAAGGAAATTTGTTTCTCGGTTCCGAACCATTCCGACACAGAAGTCTGTAACTTATTCACTTTTGTTGATTATATCTTAATAGAAATACTCTTTTCTTGTCCAATTAACATCTTGCAAATATTTGAATTATTATTCCATGGGCATATTTGTTATGAATGTTGATGGATTATTCTATTGAATGTGCTAAAATTATATATTACCACCATATGCTTGTGTTGCTTGGTTGTTGAGGAATAGTTGCAAGTGTATTGCTTTGGTTCAAGTGCTCAATGGTGGGCTTCATCAGCCATCTAGAAAAGGTAGGCCTTTTATCTTGTCTTGCTAACATATTTGTCTATATAGCATACTTGAGAATAGAGTTGATTTTTGCAGTCATTTCTGTCTATTGTGGTTTACCCCTAGCCATAGAGAGATTTTCCTCGTAACACATACTAAGGAATATGTCCTACGATGGTCAAGGGATAGTTAAGAGAAGTTAAGGAATTATAATCCCCATTGTAGTTGAATTGAAGGTCAAGCATGAAGGTCTAGGTTTTGGTGGCAAAGAGGAAAATTCCATGACCACCAAGATCATGTTTTTGAAGGTGAAAGATGTTGCGGAGTTTCCCTATCCATCAAAAGAGAGATTACCAATGAATACATATGGTAGCATGCTACCACTGCATCTGTATTGTGACAAACTATAGAAGGGTAGCAATGATGGAAGTTAAAAGACTCAATATGCATCAACAATCATAACAAGTAACAAGCCAATCAATTAGAGTAACAATAAGAATTCCAAGAGGTATGCATCATAAAAGACATACATTTTTTTCATTGTTACAACAACAAAGGCCATAGCACTACCATATTTATATATTTTTTAAAAACACTTACAGTGTGTCTATCTTCCAATGCCCCATCGTCTCACTCTTGATGATTAAAAATGTGGTCGATATAGATACTTTACCAATGAATAGTTTCTAGGTCGTCTTACATCTGATGCCCCAAAACATGGTCAATATAGAAACTTCATCGATGAACAGTGTCTAGGTCGTCTGACAGTCGATGAATGAAACATCGATGAATAGGTTCTAGTTTGTCTGACTTCCAATGACTTCAACATCGAAATTGGATGACCATTTGTGCCACTGTAGATTGGTCCTTCAACGACATGTGTCCCTCATAGACGTCGGAAGTGAGACGACCAAGAATTTCATTGGAAGTGAGATGATACCAGAATCGACGTTTGGAGGGGCCAGGTTTTGTCGGTATCCATACAACATTACGTCGAAAGTGCAGTCGAAAAATGACCCAAATTTACTAGTATTTGGGGGGTTGAAATGGTTATGCAGAACATGATAACTCTTGGTGATTATAGATGGCTATGAGGTATTTGATTGGATTATGATTATAATCATAGGTTGGAGATTAAGATTAAGATGGGTATGAGGAATTTTGATTCAGTGAAAATTGGGGATCGAGACTATATCTATCAGAGTATAAGTTTCCACACAAATAATGTATTTTTCTTTTTTGATCAGTTCTTCATGTGATATCTAATTTGTTCTTTTCAACTTAATTCTTCAAGTAATGCTTGATTTGCAAGTTGGAAGTTGACGACTTCCTCTTATGAATGCATGTTCAACCATTGGTAAAGTGTTTTTAAGTTTTTTTAAATGTTGGTTTTGATGTTTGTTATTGGACTCTGAATGGTTGGTAAAATAGAATATTGATATGATTTTTTATTTTTTTTCAAGGTAACAATATTGGAGATATTACACACCTACCTAATAATTATTTACTTATGTTTATTAGTCTATGTTGAGGTTGTTCCTTGGTCTGAGATATTCTCCCCTAAATTAGGGCGTCATATCCTCTTCAGTCATTACTCAATTGTACTTCAGTTAGATTAGTGGAGTCAAGTCTTGGCTGCAACCTCGATTTTATCACCAAGTGTTGCATGCTCACCCTGGAATCACCACCACGGTGGTGCACTTCACATGCATGAGGCCTGAAGAGAACTACACATGTTCATGCATGAGATTCTCTCCACTCCCCTTGTGTGAACTAGTTAATTGATGATTGCATGGCCGATTAACTAGGACTAGGTGGAAATTAACCCAAGTTTATGTTAGTGTATGTCTACATCTCTCTAGAAGACTACTATGGCGCATTAGTTTGAGCATGTAACTTATATATATATATATATATATATATATATATATTAATATATATATATAAAGTTATTCTCTCTTTGATTGTGGATTAGTGTGGTCAATACAATTCTTTCACTCTTTCTCCAATTCTTCTATCAACTTTGCAAGTTTGTTGTTCATTGTTTCTAACTAGATTATTTGTTCAGGTTTCACTACAATTTCATAGGAAAACTTGATCATAATATAGTGGGTAATTGGTTGAAAAGATAGTAATCAATGACTACTATCCACTAATAAGGACTATCTCCGCTAATGCAGACTAGCTCTATTATTTGTTGATGTGGACTAATTCAAGACAATCACCATTGGCCATCACCGATATTGAAGGAAAACCATTGTTATCTGCTAATGTGGACTAACTCAAGACAACCATCAATGGCCATAATCGATATTGAAGGAAAATCGTTGATATCTATTAATGTGGACTAACTCAAGACAATCATTATTGACCATCGCCGGTATTAAAGAAAAACCATGCAACACAAAATATCACACTAGTGGTATGTATCTAGGTCTTTCCCTATTAGCATGTTTCTTTAAGTTCAAGGAAGCCTAAATATTAGATCTTACTCTATAACCAGAAATAATAATATAACCAGAAATAATAATATGACTTTATTAAAATTTATTTTTGCTTAACATAATAATATGTTTAATCTTTTGATTTAATTGTTTGTTATTGAAATTTGATTGGTTGGTGAAATAGGATAGTGATATGAATTTATTAAAATCCAATTCTTTCTTTCTAATTTAATGACATGTATATCCTTTTATTAATGAAGGTTTTGATGGTCAATGTTCACAAGATATGGTGTATGTAGTGATATATAAAGTTTATAGTTCTTAATATGAATATAGTGTTTTTTGAGTTTATAATTTTCAATGTCTTTGTTTGTATGAAAAAAGATCTTAAAATTATATTATTATTATTTATGATTTAAAAAAAGATTAAAAATTATAATAAAGATTTTGGTAATAGGTTAATAAAAATAAAATTATTAAAAATAACATATAATTTTATCTTATGATATTGATATAAAAAAATATTTAAGTAAAAATATTTAAATAGTTTATTATTTCGATTGTTGCCCTGATATTCTTGTTGGTATAACGTTAAAGGTTGCTCATGCTAAGTTCTAATATTTAGTTTATCAATTATTTGTTTAATGTCAAAATATACATCCCTTAATTATTTTAATTAACACGTTATTGTTCATGGATGTGTAGTGCTAACAAAATATCAATAAATTGCACTCTCACTTTTACATTGTGAGTAAAATAAATTATATTTAAGAAACCATTTTTTTTATATCTTATAAATATAATATCATATTTCAAAATAATAGGTCATGATGTTATGAAAGAAGTGACTTACAATGTAAACAATATTCCCTAAAATATCAAATTTTATAAATATAAAATTTCGCGAAATTCTCGGGTCATGTTTCGTTGAAAATTCTCGGCTAAGATTGAGGTATGAATGTGCTAAAATCAAATCTAAAGTAATGTAATAAAGTTGAACTTTGGGGATGAGAAGAAGGACTAATAATAAAACCTATAATATATAATGAATGTATTGACATAGGGAAGTCTATGCCACGATCGATGCATGGACTCGTAAACCTTTTACCTTGATTATCTCATAATATTATATAACAATTTAAAACTTTTATTTAAATAGTTTTTATTAATATAATAATGTTTTCAAGTGAAAAATATTAAATAAATCAAAATAATAAGAAAAGTTATAAATAATATAGAGCGTTCTCCAACCAAAGTTTAATTATTTATGTTTTCATATTGATTCAATTTTTTTTATTTTCTTAATGAAGTTTTGAGATAATTTTGGTTTTTTTTTTTTTTTTTTTGGCAAAGTTGGCATAACATTATAATATTAAATAACTCAAAATAATAAGAAAAGTTGTAAATAATATAGAGCGTTCTCCAACCAAAGTTTAATTATTTAATAATAATAATAATAATCTATTTTTAAGGTCACGACCAAGTAATTTTTTTATTTTCTTAATGAAGTTTTGCGATAATTTTTATTTTTTTTTTAGTAAAGTTGGCATAACATTATAACATAGGACACTATAAATTGTAGATTGTTTTTGAGCCAAAACAACAATCTACAATTTTTTTTGTAAGTGAGATTATTGTATTACTTTCTAAGATTTGAGAAAAAGTACAAACATAGTGCCCTTTGTGCTTGGGATGCTAACAAAGAAAACCACCCCAAGCCTAAGATCAGTTACCAATAAAAGTTACCCTTAAGGGGCCAAAATTATGTTACTGTTCTATAAGGTTCGAGGAATAATACAAAACATGACCAGTAAAATGATTTCTGGACCATAAACTATGTGAAAAAACTATCATTAAACTGAGGTTGATTACTTATCAATGGGATAAACCAGATCATCTGGAAAGTTGCCTAAGTGTCGCAGCTGAATAGGAAATGACCATTCCAGACAGAGGACAGTTGGTTGTGGTGTCTCTCGAGCTTACCAACGTTGTTGCTAGCTGGAACATAAATCTAACAACAAAACCACCTTTCTGTCAAGTTGCTCCGTCCTAAATTTTTAATCTACAAATTTGCTCCGGAGCTCGAAAATCAATTGCAAATAGTCCTCCGCCAGTTGAGCATTCTTGAGATCATTTTCCTTGCATTGTTGGGTTTAATTAGTTCTTGATAGGTCCTTGTCCTCCTAGGATGAGGCCTAACCCCCTTCCCATCATCGTCCCATAACAAAGAATCACAAGCACCTTCCATTGCTACAATAGAAGTCAACACCATTATTGAGACAAGCACCTTTTTTTATCAGTTCTTCATGTNATGTGATATCTAATTTGAATAGTTTGTTTTAAAAGAAAAAATTTAGTTTTGGTTGCCTTTGTTTTGAAGAAGCTCACTATTTCTTTTAGTGTATCTTTGAAATAAAAATCTTTAATTTCTTTCTTTTTATTAGATTGGGGGCATCTTTGCATTTGAAGTAGTGAAATTGCATGGTTTTTTACATTTTTTGGTCTTGAATTCTTAAAAAAATCCCGGGCCAAGAATAGTGTATTGGTGTACAGTCTCTTTGGCTCATTTCTTGAAGATCTTGATATTGATGAGTTTAATAATATTTTGGGGCATTGTGCATCTGGGAATGATAAATGTTTTCTACTTCTCGTAATATAACTTTCATTGAAGTGAAATATTTGCATCATCATTTCTTTGCATAAGTTTAGAGTCAGTCAAAACATCATTTAGTCCATGCCATTTTCCTCTTGAGTAACAATCGATTAATAAAATTTACGCATTAATTAAAATATACCTAGAAACTTTTATTTCTAGGGCTCTTTGCAACCTACATTAGATTAGTTGTAGGGATTTGGAATATGTATGAAAGATAACTTTACAAAGATATAAACAAACATATAATAATGAGTTAGGGAACAGTGAAATCCATTTACTATATTTTGTCTTGGGAATCCCTTCTCACACAAGGGTCAATCACAAGTTCGCATTAAGGCCAACATAGTTACTAACCCTGCTTTGTTGGTCTTGGTGTAGTGGTTGCACGTATTATTGGGGGTCACTTGAGAAAACAACCTTGTGTGGGCCTTCTCAAGTTGATTTCGAGCTCAATTACCCTGCCCTTGCATGTATATCAGATTGTTGACTATTTCCCCGGGCATCATTATTGTATTTGGTAACATTAATGGCCTTTCTTTTTAGGGTTAATACACAAGGTGATGGTGAAGGGGAAAGATCGACGTTGGCCAAACTCACTCGAGCTCCTTGGAGGGTAAATCCATGTTTATTGTGTGGAAGCTTGCACCAAGGCGTAATTATGTTAAGAAGGTTGTCAACGTAAATTTTCCACCCGCTCTATCTCATCCCATTACATTGTTCCTATGACGTTGGATTTCATCACCAACTACTGCGTTCATTGTGAGAAGGCTTTGTTTGTTTTCTTGCTTCCTAGATTTTTAGCATGTGTTGTTTGTTTTACCTTATAGACTCTAGGTTGGATCTGTTTTTAATGGCGTCGGTTCTTGGGATGACCAATGAAGCAACCCATGCTCCGGGGGAACCTTTTGTTTTTCCTTCTTACGAAAACTTTGATCCTCCTTACATTGCTACTTTGAGCCTTCCAGGTCTCACAATTGGATTACCGGTATGGTTGTTTTCCACTCCGGTAATCCTAAATGCAGCAAGTGCTTCGGTTGTAAGCACTTCCTCCCAAAAACATCAATTTCATGTTGATCCTTCACATTCTTCACGAGTAAGATCTTCTTTGCCTTCTTCGCTTACAAGTTCTTCTTATGTTTCATCTTCTTCGTAGAGTGAAAGCTCTGAAGCTAGTAACCCAGTGGATAAGAAGAAGAAGAAAAGGAAGTTTAAGAAGAAGAAAAATAAGCATGGGTCCAAACTTCTAGCCACTGCCAGACATGTTGGAAAACAACCAGTTAATGATAATCGTTCTAGGAGTGTTGATGATGCCAAGATCACCCAAACAACCCGTAAGCCCAAGTACCCTTGCAAGCTTTGTAAGGGTAACCATATTCTTAAGGATTTCCCTGGTCTATCCAAACTTATAGAAGCATGGTATACACACCCTCACCAACCCATGTCGCCAGCCTCTGATCAACATGTTGATGACCTCCCATCAACTAGTCAAGACACCATTGGGAAGAAGAAAAGTAGAGTCAAGTTCCTGTGTAGGTTACGCAGAGGGAGTCAACAAACTCACCTTTTCTCTCGTATGGATGAAGCCTAAAAATTACTGGAAGACATGACTATTTCCCAGCCTCAACTTCTAGCTGCTTACCATAGGCTTACTCTCAACCCACCTATAGTTGATGGAATGATCAATCTG
>JASDQU010105453.1:0-22850 GCA_032191745.1 Picea mariana | reverse complement strand
GAACATGAGGCTACAAGGTAGCCTCTATCCAGAGAGGTGTAGTGTGCCTCCCCTGTCAATTGACTGCAGGAAAGTTAGTACGAAAGAACCGACCCACCCAAGTGACTGGTTTTGTAGTCAACCTCACAGGGAAGTGCGCGGAGAGCCTACAAATGAATTGGGCGAAGTACCTGGTGAACCAATTAGAACTTGATTGCAGAGAAGCCCAGGATTAAGGGTACAAATTTCATTTCAGTTGACTATTGATCCTGATTGCTTTCATTGCCTGGGAGATGTTGGAAAGTGAGACCTTCCTAGACATCGATCCCTCTGAAACTTTGGTCGTGAAGTTCAGTACACTGTTGTATTACAGTGACATGAATAAGCAATGGTAGTCAAATGTCGTGTTCCACACATACTACAACCAGTTGAAGGTATTCATATAGTCTTTGCCTCGCATAACTCTGAATACTTTACACCACTTCAGGCCTTTGATGAAATTCAGCGCGGACTGTCATTTCATTTATATCAAAGCGCGCACCGATGAACATAAGGAATAGATGTAGTCCTACTACAAGATGACAGAGGAGGACTTGGAGGATATCACCAAGGACTGGTTGGTGGACCTCCTCATTCCAGTAGACCCTGTAGAGATATTTGATATCGACAGTCTAGAAACTGCGCAGGATACACCTGGGCCTAGCAGGATGAAGAAATTTGAAGAGGTTCAGGATTTAGACAGTACATTCATGAATACTGCTTCCATCTCACCAAAGCAAGGAGGTTATGGCAGAGAGATAGATGACATCGAAGTTGAACATAGGAAAGGTGAGGTTACACCGCCTAGAGATGAGGAGGACCCCTCAAAGAAAAGGAAGGTTTCCCCCCTGAAACCTTCTTCTAGGAAGAAATCAAAAGCTTCTATGACCAATATGCAGACCATCCTCACCCTAGATGACTTTGATTTCATCGTAGCAACCCTAAATGATGCTTCACTAGAGATAAAAAAGAAACAAGAGGCTAAGAAGGAGGATATGTACAACCGAATTGAGGTCGAGCTCCAAGGGGTGCAGCATGCACTACAGTCCAGCCGCGCAGTTTCCATTACACCTCTGCCATTAGGAACACCAGAACTGGGAGACAAGCTATCTCAACTCCATAGAATAGATGATATAGTTGAAGATCACTTTCGACGAGCATAATAAGAAACAACGCAAGCCACCCAAGCTTTGACACAAGTACAAGAATTCCTTGTAGAGAAATGTAGTACTGTAGAACGGGAGAAGCTTTCTCTCCAAGCAAATTTTGATGAAGAAAAGGCCTAGCTGCAGAAAGAAAAGGAACAGTTGCTTGTGGAGCAACTAGAAGTAAAGGAAATGGTCAAAAAAACACTTCGCTTTGTGACAGTCATAGAAGTAAAGGCCGAAGAGAGAGTTCCACAACAAGTAGTACAAATTGAAGAGGTGATCCAACAGCTACAAAAATTCCTAGCAGATTTGGAGATACGCGCAGTGGTCGAGACCCCACAGGACGTAAGGGACTAGCAAGAAACAACTGCCCGCAACGAAATTGATAGACTAAAATATCTTTCCCTAGAATGAAAATAGTTGAGTAACCGCAACGCCCAAACATATTGAGAACCTCACCGAGAATCTAGAATTGCAGGCACTGGAGTCACAGCTCAAGGAAGCGAAGCAGCATGTAGACACACTATAAGTGCAGCTGAAGGCCCTATCGACCGTAGAAAGAATGAAGCAATCTCAAAAGCAGTGCACCGCCCAACAATAGATACATACAATGCAAAGAAAATTTATGGAAGTAACTCAATGGCTCCAACCTTTATAAGATAAGGCCTATCAATTGTTCATAGAGGTCAAGAGCTGAGGAGCAGATCTAGAACAGGTTGTCACTACAACAAAACAATTCCTAGAAGGGCCAGTGAACAATGTAGTGATCCAGGAATTCGCTGAGCAAGAAGTCGTAACACAACAATAGGTCGAAGCAGCTCGAGCCAAGATTGAGGCATTCGAGGCAGAACTGATCAAAACAGAGTGA
Organism: Picea mariana; assembly: GCA_032191745.1. Lineage (NCBI taxonomy): Eukaryota > Viridiplantae > Streptophyta > Pinopsida > Pinales > Pinaceae > Picea > Picea mariana. The sequence continues at coordinate 20,816 of JASDQU010105453.1, read as the reverse complement.
CTCAGGACGAGTCATAGGTGAGTATTGGCGGCCTGTTGCCCCTTGACCAAGTTTTGGGATATTCTTGGTTAGGTTGACCTAGTTTGGACTTCGACAGCCCGTCGAAGGAGGAGCGCAAGACAAAGCAGAGATCATGGGATCTCGGCCCCTTTTTGGGTACTTTTTGGGTTTTTTGGATTATGTAATGAGAATGGGATGTTGGCCCATGGGTTTACCCATGTTTAGGCCTATTTTGTAATATATAAGTAGATGCTTAGGCAAGATAGAAGTAATAGTGCATCTATGTGGTGTATGCAAGATGGCTATGTGCTAAGTACAAGTAGGGTTTATAGATGCTTTGTGCATGACTGTAAGAGACTTGCAAAGCTAAGTGCAAGTGGTTGTAACAGACCATGGAAATATTTGCTCCGTAACGCAAGGAAGAAGGACCTAGCGAGTTATGCAGATCTTTTTTCCTATGCGAAGAAGGGTTTTGAGGCTATGTTCTTGTAACCGATTGACTGAAGACAATAAAGAAGAATAGTTGGTGGACGTAGCCCCAGGGTAGGGGTGAACCACGTAGACACTGTGTTGTTCCGCTTTGTGCTTGTCTTGATGTGTTTATAACTTCTCTTGCTAAGTGATTTGATATAGATAGATAGATCTACTTATGCTTTGTGCTATGAATGTTAGATCCGACCTATATGAATGTGCTTAGTACTTTCTTCTATTAGATTTGATCCATCTGTTTATGCTAAGTGCTTAAATACATTAGATCAATGTGAATGCTATGAAGCTCTGTTTTATTAACAAAGTAGATATTGATTGCATATTGAGGAACTGACGGTGCTAACTGCTCTATTAAGTATTATAATCACAGATCTGTGTCCCAGCTAAGGTTACAGACACTTGAGTCTCACAACCACCCCTTCCTCTACCCCAGGTGAGACTTCATCTTCTTCACAGGTGTTTCCAAAAGGGATGATAGTTAGGGTTTTGTTGGTGCGTTATTGTAGCGTTGAACCCTGGGTCTGCCCCTGTGCCAACAAGGAGTGTTGGACATATTTTCATTGATGTCAATAGTCAATGTGATGATTTTTTGTTATGATGAATTATCATTTACCATAAATGAGATTGTCATTGATGTCAATAGTATATCAGTTAGCAGAAGAAGAGAACAATATAAATATCAAAGCTCAGAAGGGAAAACACAGTACAAAATAAAATGAAGATCAAAGATTAGAAGGAAGAACACATTTCATAGTATATCAGTCAGCAGAAGATGTCAAACATTATGCAAAGATCAAAGCTCATAAGGGAAAACATAGTATAGAAGAAAATGTAGAGATAGGATGAAGAAATTCGTGATTATTGTTGATCACAATAGGATCAACAATGTTCCTATGATAAAAGCTCAGGAGGAGGAGTGAACAATATACATAACACTGAGAGCGTAAGATCAGTGTGAGAAGCCTCAGTAGCCGTCCGATTAGAGTGAGAAGCCTCAGTATCTGTTCGATCAAGAAATTGACCATGTTGACCGTCTCATATTCCAGACGTTGGTCATATGAGTGACCGGGGGTTTGAGGACCATTGGAGGATCATGACCATCAGATTTGCAAGCCATATCAATGACAGGGATGAATTATGGGGAGAGAAAGAAGAATTAAACAACTCACCAGTTACAATCCCGCAATCGGTCTAGATCGTCAAATCTCATAGCTCCAAAGATCTACGACTACAGTTGATCCAACAAATGATGAGATTAAGCCAGATTAAATCGTGATCATCGGATGCGAAATCACCATATCAACGACAAGGATGAATTGCAAAGATTGAAAGGAGAATTAAATATCGTGCTTGTTCCAATACCTCAATTAGTCAGGATTGTTCGATCTTATAGCTTCGAATATTGATGATTTTGGTTGACTCACCAACAACGCACAACTTCCAATTGCGGAGTTTGGGTGATGAGTTAAATCACTCGCAAGTTGTGGTTCTGCAATCATCCTTGATCATGGATCTGCTTCAAGAATATTTACAACCATTAGATCAATTTTGAGTGGAAGGACAAGATAAGTGAGGTAAAAAAGCTGAGAGTTCAATTATTAGAATACCCTCCAACCGTCAGATCAAACCTGAATTCCCATCATCCTTCGGATCACTTTCAAGTGGAAGGATAGGATAAGTGAGATAAGATTTGAGATCTCATTTGTGCAAAATTTCGTCAGTCGTTGGATCATTCTAAGTGGAACGACAGGATAAGCTAGCATAGTTGCATCATAGAAAGATCGAGTCATCGATCTAAGATCCTGATCAACGAACAACATTCAGTTCAGGTCCAAAGATGAGAGGAGTTTACTGTTCAGGGAATTTCACTTTGGAAGTATTGGAAACTTGAAAGTTGAATTACCTGAAGCCCGAAATCCGAAATGAATAAGGACCATCAGATTTGGAGGACATATGATGACTGTTGGATCAGGGTTGTTGGTTAGTAGACCATGTGAATAAGGACACGCATCAGACCATGTCTACAAGGACATGTGGTAGACCATGCCATCAAGGATGTATGGGAGATCTACGTCAACAAGCTACATCAGCAAGGATGTGTGTCAGACCATATAAGTAAGGATGTGTGGTAGACCACGTCAACAAGAACACATGGTAGACCATGTTAGAAGACTATGTCAGCACATACACATGGCGTAATCAGATGATGACAAGTGTCAAGAGGAAATTGGCTCGTTCCATGTCAACAAGTGACGTAAGCAAGTTACATCACTCCAAGAGAATTTCTTCAGGAGTTTCACCACCAATCAATGTGAAAAGTCTCAAAGTCCTAAAGGACAAAGGTCTAAAGTTTCTCTCATTTGTCGATATGAGATACCCTTTGATACTATCCTAACCATTAGATCAAGGATATGAACATGTGCCACATGAGGAGATCCACGTTAGCAAGGACACATGGCACAATCAGATAATGACAAGTGTCAAGTTGATTCAACATTTCAGGTACATGCGAATCACGAATATGAGTGACACACGACATCTACTCATCTCATGACACATCATCAAGTGATGAAAGCAAGTTACGTCACTACGATAGTTTTTATTCTGGAGTTTTACCATCGGCACTTGCCCAAAGTCCTGAAGTCTCGAATGCCGAAGTCCTGAAGTGGACACGAGACGTCTGATCTGAAGATCACTTCAGGAGAATTCTTGTCTGTTGATATACTATAGTGGAAGGATAGTGTAAGTGGAAGCATTAACCGACAGCAAGCAATCTCCACCATTTGTGACTTATTCAACAGGTGACCACTCTGGAGGAAAGAAGAGGTTGAGACTCGAAATCTCTGAAGTCCGGAGACCTGAAGGAGATCTCGACCATCGATCTATTGTTCAGTTGCATACTCAACCATTGATAAAAACACAATGGAAGGATAGAGTAAGTATAATAAACGAAGTCACAGAGTAAATGGTGGCCATCCAACTCAACGCTTGATTAAGTCCTAGCCATCAGACTAAGCCTTGTAAGAATCAAATTTGACGATTGATTTGTTTCCATGAAATTAACGTAAGTTGTACGATCTATTTGGGAAATCTGATTCAGAAGTTTTGAAAGGTTTCAAACTCAAGATTTCAGAAGGGAAAAGTGTCAAAGTTACGATAGCCATCCATAACGTCAGAGTATTGAATCGTGACCATTTATTGATAAGCGCTCAAGCGCTTGTCTCGCCTAACGTCTTAATAACGCTATTGGTCATATGGTACAGAGATTTAAAAATGAGAATGTATTGTGTCACTTAAATTGATAATCCTTTGGTTCTACACCAATGATCATATGAGCATGGTTTGAAGGAAGCGTCGATTAATGTAAACATAGAGATGAAGGAAAATCGATCCATAGATTTGATCGATTTATGAAGGTAAAGGGGATGTCAGGTTTAAGGTTGAACACCCGAAATGATGATCTTTGGTGGTCCCAAAGTTGTTATGAATAGACAAGTTTGTTATAATTTATTGCACAGTTCGGCTCAATAACTTAAACAAGTTTTGAGAATAAGAAAGTATAAATACAACCATGATTGGTTCACTAGAGGTGTGCTTCGTGGAAGAAGTATACAAGCTTGTGTGAAAGATAGGCTTGCTGAGAAAGAGCATCCTATGGAGAAAATGAAGGGGATACGGACCTGAGGTCCATGTGAATATCAGAGAGAAGAAGAGTTGAAGAAGGCATGAATATTAGAGGAAAGACAAAGTGAAGAAGGAGTGAATTTCAAAGAAAAGATTAATTGTAGTGATGAGTGTTGATTGTATATCTCTGATCATGAAACAGAATTGATTCATTAATGAATCACAGCTACTAGAGTTGGTTGAACTCTAGTTGGATAGACTGTGTTCTATCAGCAAGCTGGGTCTTTCTTGAGAGTTGGTGCTCCTTACTTCAGTTGGTGCTGAAACAAATTAGTTGGTGCTGGGAAAATCCTTATTATTATATTCACATATATTCATATAAATTATATACAAACATATGGTATCTTTTGTGTCCATTGTGATTATGTTTTGATTGTTCTTAATCTGTTCAAATATGTTTTAACTACTAACTTGTAAGAAGAAAAAAAGTTATAAAATTCCACACACTAATTCACTCCCCCCCCTCTCTTAGTGTGGGTGGTGAGTTCAACAATTGGTATTAGAGGGGTTCCTTCAGCACATTTTAACCACTGGAAGGTAGATCTTGAAGAAATGGGTGGATAGATGGTTCTCTCCACAATTGAAGCTCCCTTATTTGACGGAACAGATTATTCCTCATGGAGAGAAAATAGGAAACAGTATTTGAAGTCAAGAGGATCTGAAGTTTGGAATTCAGTAGTAAGAAAGACCTAGGACTTAACTACCTCAAATAATCTATCCAAGTTTACATTCCAAAGAAAATAAAGGAAGAACAATGAAGTAGCATTGAATATTCTTCTCAATAGATTATCAAATATAGTCAAGGAAAGCATAGGACTATGCACATCCACCAAGGACTTATGGTTGAATTTAGAAGATATGTATCAAACTAAAATACAAGACACATAAGACATTCCTATCAAGGATGAAGAGTAAGACTCAACCATCAATAAAGGTAAAGACTCTCTGTTGGCACAGGGACAAGCCCGGGGTTCAGCTCTAATGGCACACCAACAAGACCTAACTACTGGCCCTTTCGACAACACCTGTGAAGACGATGCAGTCTCACCCGAAGTAGCTATAGGGGGTTGCAGAACACATATGTCTACAACCAGAGGAAATGTAAAGTGGATCCAATACAACAACAACATAGCGTCTAGATATCAGTTACCAACTTAGACCTACTTCACACATTTATCTGTCAGATCTAACACAATAATGTAACAGCCATATATCAAAGGGATAAAGAATACAACATCAATCACACACACAAAAAAGATGTATGTGGTTCACCCTCTCCCTAGGGATACATCCACAGAACTATGCTTTATAATATATTAAGTGAAAGCATACATTCCTATCTGCACTCTTAGCTAGTAGATCTTCTCTCTTTCTCTCTTCTCACTTCTCTCTTTCTCCCTTCCCTGTGCACCCAGCTGAAGATATTACAATACAGAATGCTCTCTCAGAACAATACTTCCCTCTCAGTAACAACAATCACTCATCATCACATCATCAAACCAATGAAGACAACAACAACAACGAAGACCCATCCCAGGTCCTCTTGACCTTTATTTGTACATTACAATATCTCACCAACAACCTTAGGCTGAAACCTAAGTGTCAAAACCCTAGATACAAAATCCCTATGTGTTTAAAATCCTAGGTCAACTTGACCCACGTTTTCAGGGCTTCACCAACCTATCTTTCCTTCTTTCCTGTGACGTGCTCCAAGCATCTACCGGTGGATTTTTCCACTTTCTAAGTTGCCCATGATCCATATTCCTTGTTGATCTTTCATCCTCGATCTCCTCGTCTAACGACATGCTTTCTCTTGATTCAATCCATCTTTTCTGCTCTTCTTCTCACTTCGACCCAGTATCAGTCACTAGTCTTCCGCATAGTTTGTATTTCATCTTTTCTTTCTTAATATTCACTTTCTTCTGGAACCAAGGGCCAACAGGCCCCCAACATTCACCTGTGACTTGTCCTGAGGCACTTTAGATCTAATCCTTCTATTTTTCTTCGAATTCAGGCTGCGCGGAGCAGCCTGTGATTTCTTTTCTCTCCTCCCCCACTGTGTGCAGGCTGTATTTTATGTGTCTGGTATCTAGTTTCAACTACACCTGGTACCTATACCCTTTCTTATTCTATTTTTACCACAAGATAAGAGCCAACGGGTTGTCATAAAACAATTTCAACCAACTTCCATTTACCAATCCTTCCTTCCATTCTCCATTCAAAGTCTTGAACTGCATAACTCCTCATTCCATAACATAGACAACCTCATATGGTCCCAACCAATGGGTTCTAAACTTCATTGGATTCTTCATGCATTTGCTGTCGTATACCAATACCAAATCTCCTTGCTTAAATGCTTTCTTTTTGATATGCCTATCATGGTAGGCCTTTTCTCTTTCCTTCTGCACCTGCTGATGGAATCCTGCAATGAATCGGTCTTCCTCTAGTTCGACCAACTGCGTGAGCCTCTATTGAACAACACCAGTGTCATCCATATTTGTAAAGGCTATGATTCTTAATCTAGGGACCAAATATTCCATCGGGACAACTGCTTCTAGACCATAAACCAACTTAAAGGGGGTCTGCATTATTAGCTTCTTGCAAGTGGTTCTATAGGCCCATAGTACTATTGGTACTCTTAAATACCAGTCATCCATGTTCAAACTACGAATCTTTGTTAGCGTTGTTTCCAAGTTCTTATTGAACACTTCAACTGTCCCATTCGCTTATGGATGGTAGGGTGTGCTCTTCTAATGATGAACTGTAAATTCCTCAGTCAAGGCTTCAATGGTTTTATTAATAAAATGTGTACCTTGATCACTCATAAGGATCTTCAGGCATCCAAACCTGGTTATGATGTCATCAAATATGAAGCTCCTAGCTATAGTTGCACTACAGTCCTTAACTGGTCTTGCTTCTACCCATCTGGTCAAGTACTTTGTCATGGTGATTATGTATCTGGATCCTGTGCGCTTCCCTGGTGGGTTTATAGGTCCCACGAAGTCAATGGACCATTTCTCAAATTCGTGTAAGGTTAGTTGGGGTGCTAATGGAATGTCATCTCTTCTAGACGGTTTCCCAACTCTTTAGCATACATCACAGGCTCTGTAGTGGTCTTTAGCATCTCTGTGTAAAGTAGGTCACCAGAGGCCAGCTCTAAGAACCTTTTGTGTTGTTTCATTGCCTACGTAGTGTCCTCCTGCGATGCCTTCATGAGCTTCTGCTAAAATCAATGGTATTTTTGCTTCCATAACACATCTCCTCAATATATCATCAGGTCCCATCTTATATAGTTGTCCATCTATAAGTGAAAATTCTATGACATGCACTACCAGTTGTTTCTTCTGGGTGATTGTATATTCACTAGGCTCTATTCTTGTTGACGGGAACTAGACTATCTCGACGAAATGATCATCAATCTTTCTTATGGCCAGGAACTGTGCATCTGGCAGTGTATCCTCCAAACTAGTAGGTTCCTCGCCATGTTATAACCTCAACAAGTGATCAAGGCCTTTGTTCATTCTCCATGGCTTAACCATGATCTCGAAATTATAGTCCTAAAATAGCAGAAGCCATCTGCATATTCTTCCCCCGAACACTGGATTGTTGACTAGGTATTTTAGTGTGGAGTGATTAATGAACATTTTAAAGTGTCCTCCCAACAAGTAGTGGTGAAACTTATACAACGCATACACCATGGTTAACCCTTCTCTCTTAGTGGTGGTGTAATTAATCTCAGTTGTTGATAGCTTCCTACTAGAAAAGGATAACGGGTGGTCAATGTCTCCAATTCCCAATTGTGCTAGAACTACTTCTAATGCGATAGAAGATGCATCAACATTCACATGAAATTCCTTGCTCCAATCTGGGAAAACTAGAATAGGCGCAGTAACCATTTTCAATTTCAGTGTGTCGAAGCTCTGCTGGCATTCTTTTGTCCAATGAAACTGACAGTCTTTGTTCAAAATATTCTCCATGGGTGTTGTGATCTATGCATATCCTTTAATTAACTTTTTTTAGTATCCAATATGTCTCAGCATAGTGCGTAGTTGTTTGACTAAAGTGGGAGGGGGTAAATCAACTATAATGGAAATCTTAGATGTATCTACCAACAATCCCTTCTTACACACAATATGGCCTAGAAACACTCCAAAGGGTGAAAATAAGATCCACTTCTTCAAGTTCAGGGCAATCTGACATTGCCTACACTTATCCAACATTAGTCTTAAGAATTCAATATGATTTTGCAACAAACTAAAAACAGTCCAATCATCAAAATATGCTTCCAGAAATTTATGTAAAAACTCCTTGAATGCTTCGACCACCACCCTATAAAATATGGTTGGTGCATTCTTCAATCCAAACAACATCACTGTATACTGGTAGGATCCCCATTCTGTGGCAAATGTGGTTTTGTGATGATTTTCCTTGGCAATCCTAATTTGATGGTATCCTCAAAATCCATCGATGAAGGAGTAGACCTCCTGTCCTCTCACATTATCTAACACTTCATCAATAAATGGTGTAGGGAATGGGTCATGCAAACATGCATCATTCAGCTTCCTGAGATCTACACAGATCCTGATTTCTCTGGTCTTCTTATCCTGCACCACCATAGGGATAATCCACTCTGACTCTTCAACAGGTTCTATGATTCCTTCTTGCAACATTTTGTCTAATTCAATCTTCACTTTCTCCTTATATTTAGGATTCAATCTGTAGGGTCTCTGTTTAACTGGCCTTTCATCTAGCTTCAAGGAGATCTTCATCTCTCCCATGGGCCCTCTAATGCCCTTCATATCAGTGAACTTGGTTGGAAACCATTCCTGATATTCATGCAGTAACTCTGTGATCTTGTCAATAGTGACAACATCCCAATAATCTCCAACCTTTTCAATCTTCAGTGTTTTCTTTGTTCCAATATTGACTTTCTTGATTTTAATTGGTTGTCCAATGAAAGGTAGCTCAACTCTTGGTCCTTCTATGTCTCTATATCCTTTTGTTTCAGCGATGTTCACCTTCCTAGGATCACCATGTTCATCAGCATTGATATTGTAACAGCCCTATAATTTCTAAAGAGGCACAATACATTCATCCTCTTCTTGCTCTAAATGGAGGCTAGGTGCCTCCTCAAATAATTTATGTCTTACGATCTGTAACACTTGATACACTATAGGATATTGAATTTCAAATAAAAAGGTAGTTACAAAGTTATGAGTCATACCTTCCCAATATGCAGTGATGAGGTGCATTTCTTCTTGAAGATACCAATTGATAGGGGTTGTGTCCAGCGTGTTAATGAATTTGTGCACACACTGCTTTTGAGGAATGTTGCTCCAGGCTTCCTCGTAACTTCGCACATGGTCCTTTGAACAACTTCGACCTGTGTACCTAGCTTCACAGCCTTCGATTTGTTTTGAAAATAATGCTGTCATCAAAGTGCAACATTGTATCTAGTCTATAATGTTGTTTTTGTGTGTCCCCCACCATCTTGTTGGAGTTGTTTTCAAGGCCTCATCCAGGGCCAACAATATTTTTTGTAATCGTACAATTTATTCAAATTCCAACAAGAAAGATTCTAAATGATTTAGACCATAAAAGGTGGGAAATTTACTTACTGTTGTGCCGATCCATCTAACTTCTCTGGTTAATCTAGCACATCTCCTTGTAGATACTTCATACATTTGGTTCTACCAGTTCTCTAGTGCTTCTTCTAAATATGATGAACATGTGTTGTCACTTCTCCAGATTAGGTTTCCATCTGTTGTAGGATTAATGTAATCTTGTTGTTTGGTTTTCAATTTGCATATGTTTTCTAGCTCATATGTATAGTATTCCTCTCTGATGGGCTCTGTGTATCTGGGACCTTCATCATGATCCAGAGGTGTGATGACCCTAAGGCCATCTCCTTCAAACGTCATTCTTCTTTTCTTCAAGTCAACAATAGTAGAATTATTGAATCCCAATCAATTCCTAACAACGCAGGGTAAGGAAAAATCTCATCGACTATCTCAATCACCTCAAAGTCCACAAATGTTATGACCCCATTGATGTCCACATGGACATGTTCCAGTCTTCCAAATGGGCTCACAACTTGTTGATTGGCCATCCTAAGCTTGATGGGGGAATAGATAAACTTAGGTTTTCCCATCAGTGCCTAGGTCCGCTTTGTCATGACATTGACCTCCGACCCTAATTCGAGGACCACATAGTCTATATNGGATTGTCGATGTACTGCATTATTCAATAGAGGTTCTATCTTTCCTATGTCATATTGTTTGATCAAGTTTTGTAGCTCTTGTACAATGCTCTCAACCTTTATCAAATTAATGCAAGTGCATAAAAATTCCATGAGCTTACTTACCACTTTTCCTTCTTTGGGCAAAGCAGACTAATCAAATGCTAGTGGCATTCCATATTCTCTTACTTCTGGTCAAGCCTTTGATGAAGAAGCCTTATCTCTCCTGAATTCTTTTCTTGCTTACTCAAATGTTTGTTTCTCTTTCTTTGGGTCAAAATCTTGTGTCTTCTCTGCATGTTTTCTAACTTCTTATTGTTTTGTAGTCTTCCATGGAGTCATTCTGTCTTCTCCTGTAGCAGTGCCTCCTCTATTGATAACAACAACTCTGGGATCCACTCCATGAGGTTCTGCTGTGATTAGTTGTACTTCTTGGTTTCCTCCTCGTCTTTCCTAAAGTTTGGCTAACAATGCAGAACAATATTCTATGACATGTTTAAATGAGTTGTAGTAATTTCAAGTGGTACAAGGGTTTTGGCAGTCCCTTTCCAAATGTCCTGGTTGTGCACAGTTATAACAAATGAACTGACCTCGACCTCGACCCATACCTCATGCCCATCCTCTTCCTCTGAATCCACCACGAGGGTTGAAGTTTCCTCTTCCTACGGAATTATACTATGTAGTGTTCCCTTCTTGTTGTACTTCACCTTGAATTTTGTATATGTCCCTTGAACTTTCATGCATGAGGTCATAGGCCCTACAATCCCTATCATTATGCCCTACCAACTTACATAATGTGCAATACATATTTGGGGGTGTTTGAACATATTTTTGCATATAAAAACATTCACCAGGGCAATGCCTACTTCTAGATACCTTGCACCAAGGTAGGGTAACTTGCTTCAAAGGGATCGGAGCTCCAGATGCCAAGTAATCATGAAATAGGGGACAATTCTCCTTGTCACGGCCTTTCATTTTGCATATAATGCACCAAATATCTTATGTTTTATCTTTTCCTTTGTATTTCTTCATATCTTCAACCTGCAGAGACAAGCTAGTTAATTGACTTAAAATTTCACTCATACCTGAGCTGGATTCTCCCATAGGGGCTAATTCTAGCTTCATGAAAATCTCCAATGCCTCAGCCTATGAAGTGATCTGTTGTTGCATCAGAGGGACTTTGATGTGTGGTAAGAGGGAAGCAATGAACCATTCCTTATTCTTCTTGTCTGGGATCTGAAAAGTCAGTCGTCCTGTTAAGGTTTTAAACCTCTAATCAAACTCCCAAATAGGTGCAGCTACTCTTTGCTTGATTTCTTTCAACACTGTAATGCATTGTGACTCTGACTTGGGTTTCTTGAATTCTGCAACCAACACATTCTTGATCTCATTTAGTTGTTTAGGTTGTGCAGTTCCTTGGACAAGCTTCATGTACCATCTCAATGCACGGTCTCTCAGGGTAGTACTAAATTGAGCTCATTTAACAGCTTCGTCGGTGACATTCTTAATACTCTAGACAACTTCACATAGAAACCAATATTGATTAGGATATTCAGATCCATCTCCCCTAAAGGTGGGTAACCTCATCTCATCTTCCATATATTTGCCTGGGTTTCCTAACTGAGTGTGCACTAAACCACTTGTACCAGTGATTTGAGTGCTCTGATAACTTAGGTTACTTTGGTTACTTAATGTTGCTGAAACAATAGGAGGAGTAATAGTACTTATTTCAACAGTCGGCATAGTTCCTAAAGTTTTTAGCTCTTCTTGACGAGGTTCTTCAGTCTTTTCCTCTCTTGGCCCAACAGACCCTGAATGTTCCTCGTTCAATATCTCTTCCTCTTCTACACTATAAAACCCTTCTTCCTGTAGAAGAGGTTTGTGATCTTTCTCAAACAAGTTCGCCAAAGGAAATTCGCTGAAGGTCCTTCCACTGCATGTATGTCCAACCTCTATGTCATTGTCGATGTTTGAATTATTGAACATTAGATTTTCAATATGACCCACTACTGTATCTTCAAGATGTTCTTCTCATGCAATAACATCTTGATCTTCAACTTCAGAAATTGTAAACATTTTCCTCTAGGTCCCTTAAATAAATATCTTTCTTCTTGGCTATATGACTGTACTCTATCAATAGAAAAATCAATGATATACCCTCCGATGGTACTACCAAAATAGTGATCTACTTCTCTTGACATGACGTTATCAACTCTCTTTACCTTCTTGATCAACACCGATGTCCAAACCACAAGTGGCCTAGATATGATCTCAAACTGGATATCTGCTAACCTGGATAACCACTCGTATAGCTCCTTATGAATCCCTCCAAAGAAAATCTCATGTATATCAGTAAAGTTATACCTTCCCAACCAGTCCTCAATGATAAGCTTAGGGTTCTTGGTCAGTTCTTCTGCGAAGTCCTTTTCTTGTTCTTCTATCCACTTTTGAATCTCTGTCTTTGATGGAAACCACCTTGACATTCCCTCAAGAAGATCCCTGTCTCGGCAACAGAACCATTTGTTGGCACAGGGGCAGACCTGGGGTTCATCTCTAATGGCACACCAACAAGCCCTAACTACTAGACCTTTCGGCAACACTTGTGAAGCAAATGCAGTCTCACCCAAAGTAGCTATAGCAGCTTGAAGGACACATATGTCTACAACCAGAGGAAATGTAAAGTGGATCCAATACAACAACAACACAACATCTAGATATCAGTTACCAACTTATACCTACTTCGCACATTTATCTATCACATCTAACACAATAATGTAACAACCATATATCAAAGGTATAAATAATACATCATCAATCACACACAACAACAAGATGTACGTGGTTCACCCTCTCCCTAGGGCTACGTCCACAGAACTGTTCTTTATAATATATTAAGTGAAAGCATACAGTCCTATCTACGCTCTTAGCTAGAAAATCTTCTCTCTTTCTCTCTTCTCTCTTTCTCCCTTCCCTATGCACCCATCTGCAGGGTTGATCTTCGCACCCAACTTAAGATATTACAATACAGAAATCTCTCTCAGCATAATACTTTCCTCTCAGTAACAACAATCACTCATCATCACATCATCAAACCAATGACGAAAACAACAACAACAACAACAATCCATCCCAGGTCCTCTTGACCTTTATTTATACATTAAAATAGCTCACCGACAACCTTAGGCTGAAACCTAAGTGCCAAAATCCTAGATACAAAAACCCTAGGTCAACTTGACCTGCGTTTTCAGGGCTTCACTAGCTTGTCTTTCCTTCTTTCCCGTGATGTGCTCCAAGCATCTACCGGTGGATTTTTTTGCTTTCTGAGTTTTCCATGATCTATCTTCCTTGCTGATCTTTCGTCCTCAATATCCTCATTCAACGACTTTCTTTCACTTACTTCTCTTCATCTTTTCTACTCTTCTTCTCACCTTGACCAAGGATTAGTCACTGGTCTTTCGCGGAGTTCGCATTTCATCTTTTCTGCCTTAATCTTCGCTTTCTTCCAGAACCAAGGGCCAACACTCTCCACAATATTTCGATTGAAATAATGTTGATATTGAATCCTCCCTTGCAAGTAAAGAAGAAGACTCGTATACAATAAAAAAATGTTTTGTTAGCATTTATCTCATGGAAGAAGTAGAAGAAGAACTATCAAAGGCCAAACAAAAGGTTTATGGGAGTCTTTGTGAATACTTCTATGACCATAATGATTCAGACTATAGATATCTTCATGACTACACTAAATAATTTCTTGAAAAGAGTCAAAATCATATCTTGGAAATAAAGGAAATGCCCAAGGACAATGAAAAGATAATATATGAGAAGGATAATCAGTTAGAAGAAAAAGAAGAGGAGATCGAGAAGCTGAAGAAAGAAATTAGTCAAGTAAAATAAAAGAAGAAGGAGGATGATGATATTAGCAATCAAAAGAATATCCTGGAAATAAAAGAAAAGCTCAAGGACAATAAAGAAATCATATCTAAGAAAAAGATTTAGTTAGAAAATAAAGAAGAAGAGATGAAAATATTGAAAACAAAAGTTGTAGATCTAACAAAAGAAAAGGAAGAGAAGATCGAGAGACTGAAAAATGAAATCAGTCAAGCAAAGGAAGAGGAGATCGAGAGACTAAAAAATGAAATTATTCAACCAAAGGAAGAGGAGATCGAGAGACTAAAAAATGAAATCAGTCAAGCAAAGGAAGAGGAGATCAAGAGATTGAAAAATGAAATCAGTCAAGCAAAGGAAGAGGAGATCGAGAGACTGAAAAATGAAATCAGACAAGCAAAATAAGAAAAGAAGGAAGATGATGAACCAAGCAAAAACCTTGCAGATCTAAAAGAACTAAGGGAAAGCAATGTCAATATTAAAATCCAACTTGAGGAAGCCAAAATAAGAGAGGAGGTAGTGAGGAACTAATTGAACAAAAAGGAAGAATCCTATCATGAGATGGAAGAGGAAGTTATGAATCTTAGAAAGAAGATTGAGAAGTCAAACACTCAAATCAAGTTCTTAAACAACTCCATGACCCTGGATGAGATCTTGGATAATCAGAGATCACCAAATGACAAATCCGTTCTTGGATACAATAAGGAAGAAATCAATACTCCTAAGAAATCTGATGCAGGTCCTTCATTTGTAAAAGGTGAAAACAAGTCTGACACAGGTCCTTCATTTGTAAAGGATGAAGATAGGTCTGACACAACTCCTTCATTTGTAAAAAGTAAAAGCAGGTATGAATCAGGTTCTTCATGTTCAAGAAATAAAAGCAACACTACAGAATTTAGAATATTAGATCAAGGAAGACATCCAAAAGCTACTCATATACCTCAAAGAAAGTTTAGAAGAGAGACACCTTCATGGATGAATCAAAGAAGGTATGAGAGTGTTTTTAATGGTTATTTTTTTTCTTGTAATGAATATGGTCATAAAGCCTTAGATTGTAGGCATCATGCAAGAAAACAATTTGGTAGGTTCAACAACAGTATAAGATGTTGGAACTGCAATCATGTTGGACATATTGCTGGAAATTGTTACACTATGAGATGTTATAGTTGTGGTGGATATGGAAACAAAGCCCATAATTATTGGAACTCAAGAAAACAATCAATGAGAAATGCTTCATACAGTACAACAAAAGGAGTAAATGAAACATGGAAGAAAAATGAAGTTGCAGAAATATAATGTCAAAGAACAAAGTTCAAGAAACCAAGACACTCACAGATGTGGATAGCAAAGACTGAACAAGTGAACAAGAGTGAAGTTAATTATTGCAAAAAGAATTGCATTCATGTGACAAGCATAGTATAAAATTTCTTAGACAAATTTAGAGCAATGTATAGTAAAGAAGTATCTTGGATAAATACGGATACCTCTGGTTAGAGATCGATGAGAATCAATGAGCAAATCCAAGGGATGTTTGAATAATATGAGCTAAAATTGTGCAGTGTTCCAGTAGGACAATGACATCTGCAGAAGCAACATCCTGATGTACAAAATGATGTACATGACATCCTGTAGAGATAACAAGAGGAGAGACGATGTCAAAAAAATATAACCTTTTAGAAACAAAGGGGGAGAACAGTCAGTAAAAACTCAAGGGAAGTATTTTGGCTAGTAAATAAGAAAGTGATTAGATTAAGTTTTGAAAAGACTCAATCACTACAAAAATTGGTATAAAGAAGACTACTCATTTGAAACACAAAAATCCCAATCAACTAAGATAAGAAGTTAGTAAATTAACAAGGGAAGAAACCCTGTCAAGAAGAGCTACCTTTTCAGAAACAAAGGGGGAGAGTAGTCAGAAACAGATAGAGAGCTATTGACAGGGGGAGTCATTCAATTATGACAAGAAAAGTATGATTGTAGGAATATTTACCCAATTTTAGATTCTGGTCAATAACATACAGAGCTTTACCACAGGAGGAAAAACCCTTTGCCATTGATATCAAAGGGGGAGAGAAAACTTCACACGAAGAAAGCATCATCACAGGGGGGATTTTGTATATCAAGTTAGTGTGTTTTCCTCAATGACAAAGGGGGAGATTGTTGGACATATTTTCATTGATGTCAACAGTTGATGTGATGATTTGTTGTTACGATGAATTATCATTTACCATAGATGAGATTGTCATTGATGTCAATAGTATATCAGTTAGAAAAAGAAGGGAATAGTATTAATATCAACGCTCAGAAGGGAAAATAGAGTACAGAAGTAAATGAAGATCAAAGCTTAGAAGGAAGAGTGCATTGCACAGTATATCAATCAACAAAATATATAAAACAATATGTAGAGATCAAATCTCCAAAGGGAAAATGCAGTACAGAAGCAAATGCAGAGATAGGCTGCAGCAATTCATGATTATTGTTGATCATGATAGGATCAACAATGTTCCTATGATAAAATCTCACGAGGAGGAGTGAACAATATATAGAATATCGAGAGCGTAAGATCAGAGTGAGAAGCCTCAACAACCATCCGATTAGAGTGAGAAGCCTCAACAGTCGTCTGATCAAGAAATTGACCATGTTGACCGTCTCATATTACAGACGTCGTTCATATGAGTGATCGTGGGCTTGAGGACCATTGTAGGATCGTGACTGTCGGATCTGCAATCCAGATCAATGATAGGGATGAATTGTAGGGAGTGAAATAAAAATTAAACAACTCGCTAGTTACAATCCCGCAATCATTCTAGATCATTAGATCTCATAGCTCCAAATATCTACGATTGTGGTTGATCCAACAAACGATGAGATTAATCTAGATTAAATCATGACCATCGAATGCGCAATCGCCAGATCAACAATAGGGATGAATTGCGGAGATAAAAAGGATAATTAAATATCGCGCTTGTTCCAATCCCACAATTAGTCAGGACCATCTGATCTTATAGCTTCGAAGATCAATGATTGTGGTTGAGTCACCAACAACACACAAATTCCAATTATGGATTTTGGGTGATGAGTTAAATCACTCACAAGTTGTGGTTCCGCAATCTTCCTTGATACTGGATCTACTTCGAGAATATTTACAACCATTGGATGATATAAGCAAGGTAAAAATACTAAGAGTTTGATTATCTGAATACCTGCCAACCGTCGGATCAAACCCGAATTCCCGTCAGTATTCGGATCACTTTCAAGTGGAAGGATAGGATAAGAGAGATAAGATCTGAGATCTCATTTGTACAAAATTTCGTAAGTCGTTGGATCATTCTAAGTGGAAGGAAAAGATAAGCTAGAAAAACTACATTGCAAAAAGATCAAGCCATCGAACTAAGATCCTTTTCGATGAACAACATTTAGTTCAGGTCCAAAGATGAGAGGAGGTTACTGTTCGAGGAATTTCACTTCGGTAGTATTGGAAACTTGAAAGTTGAATTACCCGAAGCCCGAAATCCGAAATGAATAAGGACCATCAGATCTGGAGGACATATGATGACCGTTGGATCAGGGTTGTTGGTTAGCAGACCATGTCAGCAAGGACACGCAGTAGACCATGTCTACAAGGACATGTGGCAGACCACACCAACATACCACATCAACAAGGACATATGGGATATCTACATTAGTAGGCCACATCAGCATGGACGTGGGGTAGACCATGTCAGCAAGGACGCGTGGCAGACCATGTCAGCAAGGACGTGTGGTAGACCACGTCAGTAAGGACGTGTGACAGACCATGTCAGCAAGAACACGTGGCAAACCATGTGATCACATACACATGGCATAATCAGATGATGACCAATGTCAAGAGTAAATTGGCTTGTGCCATGTCAATAAGTGACATAAGAAAGTCACTTCGGGGGAATTGCTTCGGGAGTTTTACCACCAAGAAATGTCAAAAGTCCCAAAGTCCTGAAGGACAAAGGTCCGAATTCACTCTCAGTCGTTGATCTGAGATATCCTTCGATACTATCCTGACCATTAGATCAAGAAGATGAACATGTGCCACATGAGGAGATCCATGTCAGCAAGGACACATGGTGCAATCAGATAATGACAAGTGTCAAGTTGATTCGACATTTTAGGTATGTGAGAATCACGGATCCGAGTGACACATCATCAAGTGATGAAATAAGTTTACGTCACTACGGGATTTTTTCATCGATATTTTTACCACTAGCACTTGCCCAAAGTCCCGAAGTCTCGAATTCCGAAGTCCCAAAGTGGACATGAGACGTCTGATCTGAAGATCACTTCGAGAGAATTCTCGTTCGTCGATCTACTACAGTGGAAGGATAATGTAAGAGGAAGCGTTAATCGATAGCAAGAGGTCTCCACCATTTGTGACTTATTTAGTAGGTAACCACTCCGAAGGAAAGAAGGGGCTGAGAATCGAAATCTCAGAAGTCCGGAGACCCGAAGGAGATCTAGACCATCGATCTGTTGTTCGATTGCATACTCAAATGTTGATCAAAACACAGTGGAAGGATAATGTAATTATAATAGACAAAGTCACAGAGTAAATGGTGGTCATCCATCTCAACGCTTGATTAAGTCTTGGCCGTCAGATTAAGCCTTGTAAGAATCAAATCTGACGATTGATTTGTTTCCATGAAATTAACGTAAGTTGTCTGATCTATTTGGAAAATCTGATTCGGAAGTTTTGAAAGGTTTCAAACTCAAAAATTTTGAAGGCCAAAGTGTCTGAGTTATGTCAGCCATCCATCTCGTCAGAAGATTGAATCGTGATCATTGATTGATAAGCACTCAAGAACTTATCTCGCCTAACGTATGAATAATGCTATTGGTCATATGGTAAAGATATTTAAAAATGAGAATGTAATGCGTTGCTTAAATTGATAAGCCCTTGGTTCTACACCAATGATCATATGAACATTGTTTGAAGGAAGTGTCGATTACTGTAAACACAGAGATGAAGGAAAATCGATCCATACCTGTGATCGATTTACGAAAGTAAAGAGGATGTCGGGTTTAAGTTTGAAGACTCAAAACGATGATCTTTGGTGGTCCAAAGTTTTTGTAAATAGACAAGTTGGTTATAACTTGTTGCACATGCTGGCTCAATAACTTAAACAAATTTTGAGCATAAGCAAGTATAAATACAACCATCATTGGTTCACTAGAGGTGTGCTTCGTGGAAGAAGTATACGAGCTTGTGTGAAAGATAGGCTTGCTGAGAAAGAGCGGTTTGCGGAGAAAATAAAGGGGATATGGACTTGAGGTCCGTGCGAATATCAGAGAGAAGAAAAACTGAAGAAGGCGTGAATATTAGAGGAAAGACAAAGTGAATAAGGCATGAATTTCAGAGAAAAGATGAAGTGCAGTGATGAGTGTTGATTGTATATCTATGATCATGAAACATAATTGATTCATTAATGAATCACAACTACTAGAGTTGGTTGAACTCTAGGTGGATATATTGTGTTCTATCAACAAGCTTGGTCTTTCAGCAAGCTGGGTCTTGCTTGAGAGTTGGTGCTCTCCAAGGATTTGGTGCTGAAAAAAATTAGTTGGTGCTGGGAAAATCCTTATTATTATATTCACATGTATTCATATAAATTATATACAAACATCTAGTATCTTATGTGTCCATTGTGATTATTATTTGATTTTTCTTAATCTATTCAAATATGTTTTAACTGCTAACCTGTAAGAAGAATAAAAGTTAGAAAATTCCACACACTAATTCACCCCCCCCCCCCTCTTAGTGTGGGTGGTGTGTTCAACAAGGAGATATGTCAAGAATAAGAAATGCTCTGGAAACAAAAATCAAGAATCTCCTAGCTGAAGGAAGGAAAACACAATACCTCTTTATTCCACTACACAACCATCCAACACTGAATGCACAACATAATCTCCTGCCTTAAAAAGCAAGATGACACTCATATTGAAAACCACAAGGACATTGAAACTGAACTGGTCTCCTACTATGAAGATCTACTCATAGAGGAGAATCGCTCTAGGGGGGACACCATTCAACGAGGTACCAACCATATCGCCAGTATGGTCATTGATCAACACAATTCCTCCCTAATGCGCCTAATCACTCTCTAAGAGGTGGACTATGATATCATGCAAATGAAATAAGATACAACCCCTAGGCCGGATGATTTCACAATCAACTTCTTCCATGCCTGTTGGGGTATGCTAAATATGGATGTGCTAGACATTGTGGAAGAATCATGCAATCATCAATGGGTCTGTTACAGATGATTTTGGTCATCATGATGATGTATTGATGATGGTGTATTCAGGCTCTTCATTAGAACTTTCTCCCGAGAAAAGTTACCTTCATCTCTTTCCAGAAATCACATTTTTGAGGATTGTTCGCAGGCTGCTAGTACATTTGCGTACGAGAATGCATGATTCTCACAAGCTGCCTTAAGCCAGGGTGCAAGAAGTTCGCACTGTGTTGAACTGCTAGGGTGCGAACTCTTTC
>JASDQU010105452.1:177943-188316 GCA_032191745.1 Picea mariana | reverse complement strand
CCATGCAGTATAAATATCTCCTTCATGAAGATGTTGGCAATATCTATGGCTTTGCAAGTTGGTTTGCCAGGAACGAAATGAGCAGACTTACTCAGTTTGTCCACCACAACCATGATGGCATCGTTTTGCTTGGTCGACTTTGGTAATCCGGTGATGAAATCCATGGAGATGGTTTCCCATTTCCATTCTAGGATTAGTAGGGGTTGTAACAATATTGCTGGGTGCCGATGTTCTGCCTTAACTTGCTGGCATTCTAGGCACTTAGCTAGATAGTTAGCTATGTCGTTCTTCAAACCAAGCCAATAGAATTGTTTCCTAGTGACTATGATAATCTTCTGATATCCTGGGTGACCGATATGTGGTCTCTTATGCAGTTCATCCATTATGAACCTCTTCAAGTCGTCACATTTTGGAATATACAATCTGTTTTTGTAAGTCAACAACCATCCCTCGATCATTTGGTAGCCTTCGTACTTTATCCCTGTACACTCTTGTCTTAGGTATGAGGTCACAATCTTGAAGAATGCATCTATCTCTTGTGCATTTCTGACTCTTTCCCTGACATTTGTTTCACAGGTGCTTACTGCTGCCAGATGAATCATTTTTATACTTCTATTGAGGGCATAAACCACCCTATTTTCCTTTCCTTTGATGTGTCTGATTTCGAAATCAAACTCACTAAGAAGATCCATCCACCTAGCTTTTCTGACATTGAGTTTTGGTTGATCAAATAGGTGCCTCAACCCACAATGGTCTATCATAAGCATGAATCTCTTTCCTAGGAGGTAGTTCCTCCACATTTTTAAATCATGTACTATGGCTGCCAACTCTAGGTCATGGGTCACATAATTGATCTCATGCTCATTTAATTTTCGAGACGCGTAGAAAATTACACTTCCCTCTTGCATAATGACTCCTCTGAGTCCTTCCTTACAGGCATCTGTACACATGAGGAAGTCATTATCTAGGTCTGCAATCTTTAGCATGGGTGCATGGGTTAGGAGGTATTTCAGTTCCTAAAATCGTTCTTCACATTTTGATGTCCAAATGAATTTAATCCCCTTTTTCTGAGGGTAGTGATTGGACAACCAATCTTGGAAAACCTTTTTATGAACCTTCAATAGTATCCTGCTAAGCCCATGAAGGATATAATATCGGATGCATCCTTCGGGGCAAGCCATTCCATAATAGATCTGATCTTGTCGGGGTCCACTGCCACCCCTTCCTTAGAAATGACATGGCCTAGGTAATGGAATTGCTTCTGAAAGAAGTCACACTTGATAAACTTAGCGTAGAGCTGATGCTCTCTTAGTACTTGAAGTATGAGTCTAAGATGTTCTTCGTGATCCTCCCTATTCTTGGAGTAGATTAGGATATCATCAATGAAAACCAATACAAATTTCTCCAGAAATTTGCTGAATACACTATTCATCAAGCACATAAAATTGGTGGGGGCATTGGTTAACCCAAATGGCACCACCACAAATTCATAGTGACCATACCTCATCCTGAAGGCTGTTTTGTGGATGTCTTCATATTTAATCTGGACTTGATGGTAACCATAACTTAAGTCGATCTTTGAGAAAATGGAAGCACCTCTCAATTGGTCGAACATGTCATCGATTCCTAGTAAGGGGTACTTGTTCTTTATGGTTGTTTTATTGAGTTCTCTATAATCTATGCACAGTTAGAGTGTGCCATCTTTCTTTTTCAAAAACAAGAAGGGTGCTCCCCACGGAGATACACTGGGTCGGATATAGCCTTTGTCCATCATCTCCTTTAGTTGTAGCTTGAGCTCAACTAGTTTTGGCGTGCTCATTCTATATGGCATCCTAGATGCTGGTACTGCTCCCGGGGTAAGTTCTATCGAGAAGTCGATATCCCTTCTTGGAGATAGACCTGGTACCTCTTCTGGTAACATGTCCTTGTATTCTCTTAATATGGGGTGGTCCTCTAGGTTTGGTTTGTCATTCTCAATAGATTCCAGTACCTGTATGGCATATAAGGAACACCCCTTTCTGTAATACTTTTTCATTTGAAGGGATAATATTTGTCTCACTGAGACATGATTCTGAATCCCTTGGAGGGTGGTTTTTCTCTCCTCTTCATTTACACATTCTAAAGTTTTATGATAAAAGTCCAATTTAGTTTTATAAGAAGCCAACCAATCCATACCAATCAACAAGTCATAAGATCCCAAGGGAAGTATGTTAAGGGTTGCTTGGGTGGGCAATCCACCCATGATGAATTGACAAGTTGGTATGACCTCTACCACTTTTCTTTTGGTACCAGTGGCTAGTCGTACCAACCATGACTTAACATGTTTAACTGGTTGCAGTTCACACTTATCAACTGTTTGAGGGGCCACATAACTCAAATTAGAACCGGGGTCAATTAAAATAGAAACTAGATGGTTGGTGATCATGCCTTCCATCTCCACTACTGAAGCTTGGTGGTTGGCTTGATTATTGTCCAAGGCTGCATAGATTAGTGGCATGATTCTAACCACATCATTGGCGGTGGTATCTTGTTGGATATTGTAGACTCTCTTACTGTTTTGTTGTCTGTGTGGGTAGTCCCTCAATTGATGATCTTCTCCACAACCCGAGCATTTTAAGGGTTCCTTCTTTAGGTTATCAGTCTTTTCTGGGACTATCTTAAAAGGTTTATTTCCACTTTGAGAGGGGAAATTTTTCTAATATACACTTCTAGTAGAAAGGCTCCTTCTAGAATATTTTCCATAGTTCTTAAATCTTGATGATTTAAACCCCTTCTTCTGGAATCCCAAACTACTCCTTTTCTTCCAGTCCTCGTGAGGTCTAGTCTTACTCCCAAACTGTTCATAACAATACCTCGCCTTCCAGATAGCTTCTTCTAAGGTCTTTGGTTCGTCAAACTCAATCCTATCCTGGTAGGTCAGAGGTAACCCACTAATGAACCACTGCATTTTTACTTTTTCATCTTTTATGTAGGGTACATACCTCAGTAGTTCAAGGAATTTATTGACAAATTCATCTGTGGTGAGCTGCCCCAACCTGAGTTCATAGAATTCCTTAGTCTTCCCATCCATGTATTTCTCTGACAGATACTGCTTCCTGAAGTATTTCTCAAACTGTTTCCATGATAAGTCCTTCTCATGGACTCCTTTCACATTCCTAAGGTCTTCCCACCAAATGGAAGCCTTTCCATTCAGGTTAAAGATGGCTATTTGAGCCTTCAAGTTTTCAGAGTAGTCATGAAATCAGAAGTATGTCTTTAGACCAAGCAACCAAGCTTCAACCTCTCTCCCTTCTTAATCTATCCATTGAAAGAGGGTGGTTTGGCTTTCTTTAATTCTTCAGGATCATGATTTTTGGAACGCTTCCGCTTCTTTCCTTTCCTTTGAGAATGTGAGCTAGATCCACTACTAGAAGATCCTTTGGAGTTGTCAGCTTCCTTTCCATAGGAATCTGTCGATGTGTGTTCCCTGCCTCCAGGTTGGGCCTTCTTCTAGGTACTTCTCTTAGTATGGTCATGTTTTCATATCTCAGGGGGACTTTGACTTCTTTTCTCATGTCGATGATCCACATGACTGGTTGCGAGTTCATGTTGCAGTTGCCTCTATATGTTGGATAGGCTCTGCAGTAGGACTATGTTAATTTTTGTTTCTTTTTCTTTCTCTTTTATCAACTTCTCGTTGTTGTCCTTGCAACTTTGTAATTCGGCTCTGAGGCTCCTTACATTTTTATCCATATCTGGAGGGGTTTCCACCACCCTCCTTTCATTATATTCTTCGTCTCTATTGTGGGAGCCATCCCCCACTTGATGACATGTCACCATCCTTTAGGCTTGAAGTTTTTTCATGATTTACTTACTGCTCGAGGGTTGAAAAAAAAACTTATTGTTAGCTAATAGTCTATTAGTTCATGAACAATACACGGTTCAATTTCTTAAACACACACACACAGTATAAAGTTTCATTCTTTTCTTTAATAACATTTTTAACCACACTTTAAGAAAGAGGTAAGGTAGAGTGTCACTCTTTTAAAATTACTCCAAATAGAGTTTTTAAGTGACTCGTCCATGAGCCCAAGAAGGCCAAGTGTTGTAACCATGCTCTGATACCAATTTGTAACACATGCACGACGAGGCATAAATAAAAAAAATAAAATATTTATCCTCAAATAGTTGAATCCTCCATCCATGGTCTCTAATCCTAGTCAGTGGATCTTCAAAATTCCTGAGCTAAAGCAGCTCTTTGGTTCCCTACTGGAATCTCTAAGAAATCAATCCATGGGTTTTTGAGAGACTTCACCCATGTGAACTAGCACTAGGTGTAAGCTTTCTCCACGCGACCACTAGTTGTGACCACAGGCCTTACCTAAAGGCGTTTCATGATTTCGCGTGTCAGGTCTTTGCATGTGAGTCACCTCGACTCTGCTGACCTATGAAATCCCGACATGGGTCTAGCGCATGCTAGCTCCTCCCTTATCCTTCAACCATATGACCTCTAGCCAAACCCTGGGGCCCACCTCCGAGCGCATCGCGATTTCACGCATCGAGACTTTTGAACAACTTCCTCCTTTAAACCTTCGACTCCCAATTTCCCAATTTCCCGCGTTCTCTTTGGACAATCAACGTCCACATTCTCTCCTTGATCGATGACTACAATCAAATCGCGAACTCATATTTCACGAGTCCTCATGACTCTACCCTTTGACCTTCCCACTCTGTGAGTCAATGAAATGCTGATCTCTCACCACATGTCCTTTCCAATGGATGATCCCGATGATTTTGGAACTTGGGACTTCACAAAGTCCATTCTCATGTCTGTCTTCAAATGGTTAAGGTGTGTGCACCTTACCTCTAGATCAATGAATGTTGATCCACGTGTTGAGATCCAATGGTCTAGATCTAATCTCCTCCTGCGTGCTCTTCTAATGGTTTGGACGTAAATTTCAACGACCCAAATCTTTCATAGTGCTCAATCCAACGACCACTATCGCTCCTCCTCCAGAGATTTCACTTTCTTCCCTGACGTGGAAAATTTAAAATGTTCTGAAGGCCTCGTCCTTCAATCTATCTCCCGTGAGCCTTGATATAGGGGTCTTGACTTCCGCTTTCCCTCCGAAGCTTACGAACTTGAAACAAGTTCACCTCTTGGGCCTCATCTTCACTTCTGAGAAGCGCTTATCTCTTCTGAGAAGGGATTATCTCTTCTGAGAAGTGATTATCTCTTTTGAGCTTGGTTCTTAGGGGATCTCGAGTTCCCACATACTCCTTTCATTAATCTGCTCACGTTAGATCAACGATCCACGACCTTCCTTGATCCAATGATCTAGATCACATCGCAACTTCAGGTTTTAGAAGTTTAGTCACGCCAACGTGCAATTCTCCCAATGTGTGGACTCTGATATCGCCAATCCGATGGTCAAGGAGGGTCCCAATAGATCCTTGGATCTACGGTCCAGATCACATCGCAACTTTTGGTTTCAGAAGTTTAGTCGTGCCAATGTGTGATTCTCTCGATGTGCAAACTCTGATCTCGCCAATTCAACGGTCAAGGAGGGTCCCCATAGATCCTTGGATCTACTATCCAGATCGCTTCATGACTTTAGGTTTCAAATTTCAGATAATCCGTCCCCTTCCTGATGATTACCAACATTCGTCAAAATTGCGAAGATTGAAGGAATCGAGGGGTTAACGTTTTCTCTCCTTCTTCAAAATATAATGGTCGTGACAGACCTTGGATCCTCCCGAACAGATCTCATCTGTTCATCTTCCAAACGAAAGGATATCCCCTTTCGGTACTCGAATCTCACTATTCTTTTGAGCTTTGTTGGATTTGAAAGGCTTAAGAGTTTTTCTCCCTTTCTCTTGAA
The DNA here is from genome assembly GCA_032191745.1 of Picea mariana. Classification (NCBI taxonomy): domain Eukaryota; kingdom Viridiplantae; phylum Streptophyta; class Pinopsida; order Pinales; family Pinaceae; genus Picea; species Picea mariana. Next base: position 182,455 of record JASDQU010105452.1, on the reverse strand, counting down.
CGTAACACTTGGAAGAATTCTTGCGCGCACCCCTTACGTCCAGTCCTCAACTCTATAACTTAAGATGGTCTCGGCCTCTACCCACCTTGTAGGGATTCAATGCATACATGCACTACCTCTCCTAAGCTTAATAGACTTCGTCCTCACAGTGATTGCAGGGTTCAACCTCCGAAATCAGGGGAGTACTCACTCGACTCTAGGACAGTGATGAAATTCCCTGGGAAAGTGATTTTGAGGAATAAAAATAGAGCATAAGGAAATCAAGAAGATGTGAATGTTCTCAAGGAACGAATGCATATTATTAACTTAATCATTCAACATAGAAACCATTATAGGCATATAAGTATAAGCATGCATCCATTATTTCCAATACAAAGCACGAGGCATAAAAACACTTATCAGAACCATAAGGCGTGATGCGATTGCTGAGAGGGGTGCTCGTTTCCACCCAACCATAGGCTCAGTCACTCCCAATGGATTTATCACTGGCCACCCCCGATCTCAAGCCACGATGTTTTGAGATTCAATCTCTTACTTCTAGCTCAACGGAAGTTAGGGGCGAAGGTTACTCTCCTTCTCCCGATACATGAATAGATAAGGGTGAAGGTTACTCTCCTTCTCATGGCTTAGTCTCTATTCTCTATGATCAAAACTCACTTTTTGATTTCAATCTTTCCTCATACTCGAGAGCTTCAACTCTTGTCTTTGCATTCTTCGTAGGTCCTCTCTGCCCACACCATGCTTCCTTACTTGCCTTCCTCAACAAGACTGCGCGTGGATCGAATTCCCCCATCCGTGTTAAGTCCAGAAGCCTTACAGATGGGTGGTCTACCCCATACCCTCATTAACTCTTGAGGAGGCCTTCCCACCTACCAACTTGATGGGAATTCATTTCTGGTCAGAGGGTGGTTATGATCTTGAGCAATTTAAATCCAGCATGGTACTGGTTCGGTGGAGGTTAACGCAACCATTCTGGGTCCCCTCCACCACATTTCATAACATTCATGGTTTTTTTCTTAGCACATCCCCTCTTTCAACAATCATGCAACACGTAACCATTTTCTATTAAAATAACATAATTTACATTCATCGACCTTTTATACAAAGGTCGATCAAATCAAACATTCACACTTTTAGGTTTGCCATAGTTCCTTGGCCAATATAGTTATATTTATAGTTTGGGGGAAACAGGGTGTTACACATTGTCATTACTACAAACCATGATGATATAGAGAACCACTAAATGCATAATCGTTAACTCAATATGAGAATTTAATTTTAGAGATATGTCACAACCATGGACTGGAAATAGAAGTTTACCTAGAAATTGCAACAATGTTATTATTATTATTATTATTTTAAATAAAAGACGATCCTTGTATTAATACTATATTTTATCCATACAATTCCAAGTGTTAGCCACCTGTTCTTCCATAGAAGGGAAACAAGAACAGGTGGCTCTTAGGAGCTCCAAGTTTGTCACATCACCATATGAACTGAAACTGTTTGAACAAAACTTTCTTAACAAAATTATACAACCTAGCTGAATGAACAAAACTGTATAGACATTATGCTGGTGGCCTATGTGACTATCTATGAGAAAAAATGTATGCACAATGTACAGGTGGCCTTTATGTCCATCTAGTCTGCTACTGGAATAAACCAAAAATTTAAGCCTGCAACTAGAATGAACAAGGAATAGAAACCTGGAGACTTTACTCCACTGATGGGCTTGGATGTCCATGGATGTTATAGACAAGTGTGTACCACTGGCCACACGTAGGGCATTGAGTTCGCGTAGGAAAGTCCTCCAGTTCGTCAAACAAAATGTCCATTCTTTGGTCGAGAATGTGCTGAGAGTGCATATGATCATCTTACTTTTGTTGAATTTCAAAGATAAGTTGGAGGTTCTCCTCTGTGAGGAAATTTTCAAATAGCGGGGGTTGATCCTCCTCCTTGTCCTCACTGGTGACCCCTGTGTTCTCCTTCACCTCCCAGCTCGGGGGGATTTCCTCCTCCACCATGCAGCTGCCATCGCCATAAGACGGGTCCTTTGGGGGAGCTATAACGCTAGTGGCTAGAGGAGTGCACGTGCACCAAGGTGGTGCTTCCTCCTTAGCAGGGCTAAAGCCATGGAATGGGTGCAGGGAAGACAGAGGCACCTCCAACGACTCTTGGTTATTGTTCCTTGAGCTAAAAACATGGACAATGAGAGTCAACTAGGAGGGGAAGAGTCTGTCACGCCTGGAGAGGGAACTGTAATACAACAAACCTCTCTTAGACTTCCCCCTTTCTCTATGCATGCTGAGAAAAATATGGAGGTTAGGGGATGAGGGCGAAGAGGCGGTGAGAAGATGTTTGGAAAGCTCGAAATAGCCAAGAGAAGAGAGGCATTGGTGAATTTGTAGCGAAGAATCTTGTGAGGGCCGAGTGAATGGTGAAAGTTCACCAGATAGTGCAAGGGAGAAGTGAAGCCAACACAATTACAGAGGGCGATGAGAAAAGGAGCGGGGTTATGGGAGGCTAAGGTGAAAGAGAATATGAGAAAAAACACAGAGAACGATAATGAAAAATTCCTCAGAGGAGCCGAAGAGCATGAGCTAGGGTGGAGGGAGAAAGGATGAGTGCACCTGGGAAAAATCCCACTTATTACCCCGTGATTTGATGGCCTCCCTATCCATTAGAGCTGAATTGATAACCATCCTAGACCTGGTACACCTAGTTTGGCTTATGTGAGTGACCATTAACCCTGCCTAGAAGTCCAGGCGCACTACCATTACTGTCCGCGGGGTGTGAGCCATGTAGTGGTAATGGGCTATGGGCTGGTGATCGGGTTAATAAATCCCCTGGATGCTCCATTCCATGTGTCCGCTGATGCTGGCAGGGTGGCACCCCATCAGGGGAAAAAATGTTATTCCTACAACCATTGATCTCATTGAATACTATTAGATGGACAATTTGATATGCATAGTCATTGAAACTTGTGGCTAAGGTTTTTCCTTAGTTGTTGCAGTCCCATATTGTTCATGCACTTGTAGGTCACACCATATCATCCATGGAGTCAAGCTCACGTGGGAATGGTTCAAACAGTCAAGGAGTGTTTTCCTTGATTCTAATTTAGGCCAACTTTCTCTCCTTCATAATGGAATGGATGTGACTGTACATAATGTTGACGTGGCCCAATGATAGTCTGACACATGGTAGTATGGATGACATGTGGTAGTATGGATGCTGACATGGCAGGGTGACGTGGTAGTATGGATGCTAACATGGCAAGGTGACATGGCAGTACGAATGTTGATGTGGCATGGTGATGTGGCAGTTGACTCTGCATGCTGACTATGTGTTGAATGGATTTTATAGGCCAATCTAGAAGTGACACATGGCCCAATGAGAGTGCACCATGTGGCACCCCGGATTTAACCAATGTTGGCTAGACCAAAAATTTGTTACCTCTGATGGTTTGAACCTTCGACTTATCCTCCAACCAAAGACTTCGCAACAAATTCCGACCACCCGAGCTACACATGGTTCTTGTTATACATGTGGACGAATGTGTATTTAAGTTTAAGTTTGGTGGGATATGGGGGATAAGCCTCGATTGACGGGGGGCTAGCTCGATCGATCAGGCCATGGTCATATACTGGCCCACATGACTAGGAGTAGAGTGCGGGGGGAATAGCACTTGGCCATATGGCCCATTCATGTGACCAATAGCGAAGACCACGGGCCAAAGACCAGGAGTGTGCCCAACTTGAGGCCATATGGTAGCACCCCATATGAACAGGAACCAAACGCGGAGGGGCTAGCGAGCCAATTTTCCATTTTTGGGGTTTTAACTATATTGTATGGCTTTTTTGGATTATTATGTTGATTTTGGAGGATTTTTCCCATTTTTGGGGGTTCTAGAGCCCGATTTGAGGCCACATATTGGGAAGAAGTTGGGATAGGATCCCCAACCAAAATCCTATATAAACCAATCATTTTTGGGAGTTCAGAACATGGGAAATGCTGAAGAATTCATGAAGCCTAAGCCATTTTTATGCAGTGAAGCCATTGAGGAAGCAAAACTTGGAGGCCATTTCTAGGATCTATGCTCAACCTTTTTCAATGTCGTCAGTTGTGTTGGATTCTTGAGGTTGAGAAGAAAACATCCATACTAGTTTGTAATACATTTTATGCATTTATGATGTACTTTTGAAGCATTGAATATAAATAAGAAAGCCTCCCCCATTGAGACAATGGCCTGGAGACATAGGCAACCTTGCTGAACTCCGTTATCAAGCTTACTATTATGGTTTGTTGTTCCTTATGTTTACTTTCTGATATGCATTCTTTATGATGGATGCAATATTATTTCATTAAGATATTATTCTTTTCTTAATTCCTAAGTGGTAATTTAACACATGCTTAAAACTCAACCAAGTCTTTAAAGATCATTTTCAGATCAAGTGGTATCAGAGTAGGTTGACATTTGGTTGTTTGAGTTTGCATGATTACCATGGAAAATCC
>JASDQU010105452.1:156780-174172 GCA_032191745.1 Picea mariana | reverse complement strand
GGTACATGCCTGCCTAGCCAAAGTGGTTGGTGAAGTGACCAGAACTCCAGAAGTCTGTGACTTTGAGACTCTGGAGGATTTGGGGTGTAGCGAAATAGAGGGACCGAAAAGGAACGAAGGTCAAAACCACGTGGCAAGCTTACATGACTTAGGGAGTTATGGAATTCAGAAGGCCTCGTGCGTAGACAATAAGGAGGCATTCAACGTCGAAGTGCCAAAGTTCCTACTGGCCTACGTGTTAGACGAAGGTTGAGTTCAATCATGGGATCGGAAGGTGGATGGACGTCCACCATGGATGAAGGAAATTTGAGACAATACATGTGAGGTGGATTCGCATGGACACCACGTGGCCCTCAACCAATGAATGCCCGAAGAAATTTGGGAAGTCATAACTTGCAACCCAAAGCTCGGATCTGAGCTTGGTAGTAGTCATTAGAATGCTACAGGTAAGTAGAAGAGGATGAAGACCTCATACAGAAGATTTGAATTGTCAAGGAGAGAGAAATTTTGATGCCCCATCCCTAGGAAAGATACTCAGGGGTTAGGTGTGTTACAAATTGGTATTAGAGCATGGTTATAACACTTTCCCTTCCTGGGCTCATGGATGAGTCGCATAAAAACCATATTTAAAGTACTTTTAAGGGTGACACCCTATCTTACCTCTTTCCTAAAGAGCCTGGTTAAACTTTTATTGAAGAAAAGAATGATGCTTTCTACTATGTGTGTATTTAAGAAATATGAATTGTGTGTTGTTCATAAACTAATAGACTGTTGGCTAACAATAGATTTTTTTTCATCACTCAAGCAGTCAATAATCACGGGAAAAATACAAGTATAAAGGATGGTGATGTTCCATGAAGTGGGGGATGGATCCCACAATAGAGATCAAGAATATAACGAAAGGATGGTGGTGGAAACCCCTCCGGATTTGGATGAAATTGTAAGGAGCCTCATGGATGAATTACAGAGTTGCAAGGATGACAATGAGAGATTGATAAAGGAGCAAGAAAAAAAACCAGAAATTAATGCAGTCTTACTGTAGAGTTTATCCAATATACAGATGCAACTGCAGCATGGAACCATAACCAATCAGTTGGACCGACGACATACGAAGAGAATTCAAAGTCCACCCAAGATACGAAAACATGGTCCCATAAGTGGCCACACTAACAGGAGTACCTCGAGGAAGGTACAACCTAGAGGCATGAGACACTCATCGAGAGAGTCCTCTAGAGAGGAAATTGGCAACTCCGAGGCATATTCTAGTAGCAAAGCTAGCTCACATTATCAAAGGAAAGGAATGAAGCGAAAGCATTCCAAAAGTCATGATCCTGAAGAGTTCAAGAAATCCAAACCACCCTCTTTCAATGGAGAGATTGAGAAGGGGGAAGAGGCAGAACCTTGGCTACTTAGTTTAAATAAGTATTTCAGAGTCCATGACTACTCTGAAAACTTGAAGGCTCGAATAGCCATCTTCAACCTGAATGGAAAAGTTCCATTTGGTGGGAAGACCTTAGGAATGTGAAAGGAATCCATGGGAAGAACTTCTCATGAAAACGGTTTGAGAAACACTTCAAGGAGAAGTATCTATCAGATAAATACTTTGATGGGAAGATTAAGGAGTTCTATGAACTCAGGCTGGGACAACTCACCATAGAGGAATATGCCATTAAATTCCTTGAGTTGTTGAGGTGTGTACCCTACATAAAGGATGAAAAGGTAAAAGTGCAGTGATTTATTAGTGGGTTACCTTAGAATTACTGGGACATGATTGATTTTGACGAGCCAAAGAACTTACAAAACACTATCCACAAGGAAAGGTATTGTTATGAACAACTCGAGAGTCAGACAGAACCTCACAAGGACTGGAAGAAGAAGAGTAGTTTGAGATTCAAGAAGAAGGGGTTTAAATCTTCAAGATTTAAGAACTATGTGAAGGGTTCTAGGATGATCCTTCCTACTAGAAGTGTGTATCAACAAAATTTCCCCTCCTAGAGTGGAAATAAACCTTTTGGAGCAGTCCCATGAAAGATTGATAACCCAAAGAAAGAACCCTTGAAATGTTGGGGTTGTGGAGAAGAACATCTTCTGAGGGATTGTTCACACAGACAAAAGAACAGTAGAAGAGTCTACAATATCCAAGATGCTACCACAGTCAATGATGTGGCTAGGAGCATGCCACGGATTTATGCAGCCTTGGATAATAAACAAGCCGACCACCAAGATTCAATGGTGGAGATGGAAGGTATGATCGCTAACCGTCTAGTTTCTATTTTAATTGACCCTGGTTCTAATTTGAGTTATGTGGCCCTTCAGACTATTGATAAGTGTAAAATGCAACCAGTTAGACATGTTAAGCCATGGTTGGTACAACTAGCCACTGGAACCAAAATAAAAGTAGCAGAGGTCATACCAGCTTGCCAATTCATTATGGATGGATTTCCCACCCAAGCGACCCTTAACATAGTTCCCCTAGGATCTTATGACCTGTTGGTTGGTATGGACTGGTTAGCCACTTATAAATCCAAGTTGGATTGTTACCATAAAACTTTGGAGTGTGAAAATGAAGAAGGGATAAAAATAACCCTCCAAGGGATTAAGAGGCTTGTCTTGGTGAGATGAATATCATCCCTTCAAATGAAAACATATTGTAGAAAGGGATGTCCTCTATATGCAATACAGGTGTTGGAATCTATTGAGGATGAAAAACTAAACCTAGAGGACCACCCCATATTAAGAGAGTATAAAGACATGTTTCCAGAAGAGGTACCGGGTCTACCTCTGAGAAGATACATTGACTTCTCCATAGAACTTGCACCAGGAGCAGTGCTAGTGTCTAGAATGCTCTATAGGATGAGTACACTAGAGCTATTTGAGCTCAAGCTACCGCTAAAGGAGATGATGGAAAAAGGCTACATCCGACCCAGTGTGTCTCCATGGGGAGCACCTATCTTGTTTGTGAAGAATAAACATGGCACACTCCAACTGTGCATAGACTATAAACAACTCAATAAGACAACCATAAATAACAAGTATCCCTTACCAAGAATCGATGACTTGTTTGACCAATTAAGGGGTGCTTCCATTTTCTCAAATATTGACTTAAGGTCTGGATACCATCAAGTCTGAATCAAGGATGAATACATCCAAAAAACAACCTTTAGGACAAGATATCGTCACTATGAATTTGTGGCGGTGCCATTTGAACTAACCAATGCCCTCACCACTTTTATGTGTTGATGAATAATGTACTCAACAAATTTCTAGAAAGATTCGTATTGGTTTTCATTGATAATATCCTAATCTACTCCAAGAGCAGAGAGGAGGATGAAGAACATCTTAAATTAGTGCTTCAAGTACTAAGAGACCATCAACTCTATGCTAAGTTTAGCAAGTGTGACTTTTTCCATAAGCAAGTACATTTCTTAGGCCATGTTATTTCTGAATAAGGAGTGGTAGTAGACCCTAAAAAGATCAAATCTATAATGGAATGACCTACCCCAAAGGATGTATCTGATATTAGGTCCTTTATGGTCTTAGAAGGATACCATAGAAGGTTCATAAAAGGATTTTCCAAGATTGGTTTCCCAATCACTACCCTTAAGAAAAAGGGGGTTAAATTCACTTGGACATCAGAATGTGAAGAAAGATTTCAAGAACTGAAATAACTTCTAACCCATGCACATGTGCTGAAGATTGCTGACCCTGATAAGGACTTTCTCGTGTGTACACATACTTGTAAGGAAGGAATCAGAGGAGTCTTATGCAAGAAGGATGTGTAATTTGCTACGAATCTAGAAAATTGAATGAGCATGGAATCAATTATGTGACCCATGATCTAGAGTTGGCTAGCATAGTGCATGCTTTAAAAATGTGGAGACATTATCTCATGGGTAGGAGATTTGTACTTATGACAAACCATTGTGGGTTGAGGCAGTTGTTTGATCAACCAAAGCTCAATGCTAGACAAGCTAGGTGTATGGATCTCCTTAGTGAATTTGATTTTGAAATCAAACACATCAAAGGAAAAGAAAATAGGGTGGTTGATGCCCTTAGTAGAGGTGTAAAAATGATTCACCTAGCAACGGTAAGAACCTTTGAAATGGATATCACAGAGAGGGTCAGGAATGCACAAGAAACAGATGAATTTTTCAAGATCGTGACGTCATACCTAAATCAAGAGCCCACAGGGATGAAGTATGAAGGCTATCAGATGCTTGATGAAGGCCTGCTGACCTACATAAACAAATTGTATATTCCAAGTTGTGACGACTTGAAGAGGTAAATAATGGATGCAATACACAAGAGACCATATACTGGTCATCTAGGTTATCATAAAGTGATCACAGCCACTAGGAAACAATTCTATTGGCATGGATGGAAAAAGTACATAGATAAATATCTAGCTAAGTATCTAGAATGACAACAAGTTAAGGAAGAACACTGACAGTCATCAGGGTTGTTACAACCTCTACCAATTTCATCATGGAAATGGGAAACCATATCCATGGATTTCATCATTGGATTACCAAAATCAACCAAGCAAAATGATGCCATCATGGTAGTGGTGGAAAAACTGAGCAACTCTTCTCACTTTGTTCTTGTCAATTCAAATTGCAAGGAAATAGATATTGCCAACATTTTCATGAAGTAGATATTTAAATTGCAGGGCATGCCTAGGGAGATTATATCTGACAGAGGCACAAAATTTACTTCAAGCTTTTGGAAATTCTTAATGGATGGTTTTGAGACTAAATTTTTGTTTAGCACAGCCTATCACCCTCAAATGGATGGACAGATAGAAAGAGTGAACCAAATATTATAAGACATGTTAAGGATGCATGTAATGCATCAGCCTAAGAAGTGGGAAGACTACCTGCCATTGGTAGAATTTGCTTACAACAACGGTTATCAAGAGTCATTGAAGATGATCCCTTTTGAAGCCCTCTATGGTAGACAATGCAATATTCCAATCAGATAGAGTAATCCAATGGATATAATTACAATCAGACCCGACATGCTGAAAGAAATGGAACAACTAGTACTTCAGATTAGGAAAAATATGAAAATTGCTCAGGATAGACATAAGAGTTACGCCAATAGAAAGAGAACTCCCAGAGAGTTCAAGACAGGAGACCATGTCTATATCACAATTAGACCCAGGAAGAGTTCCTTGAGAACGGAAGCTTGTGCCAAGATGGCACCCCGGTATTGTGGACCCTTTGAAATATTAGATAGAGTGGGACTTGTAGCCTATAGGCTAGCACTCCCTCCCATAGTGAAGACACATAATGTTTTCCATGTTTGATTATTGAATAAATATGTACATGATTCTAATCATATAATTGACTGGTTTGTGATTCAGGTGAAGATGGAGGGAGAATTCCTACCAGAACCTCAATGCATGCTAGACATGAAGGAAATCCCACTCAAGAACATAACCATTGAATAGGTCAAGGTGCAGTGGAAACAATTTGGCCCAGATGAGGCTACATGGGAAATGGAGGATGCCATGAAACATGCATATCCCTTTGTGTTTACTTCTGTATATGTAGATCACATTGACAGATAAAACATTGAGGACGATGTTACTTTAAGGGGGAGGGGATTGTAACACCCCTATTTCCCCCAGTTTGTAAATATAACTATATTGGCCAAGAGACTATAGATAAATTGATATGTGTGAATGTTTGATTTGAGGAACCTTTGTATAAAAGGTCAATGAATGTAATTTCTGTTATTAATAGAAAAAGGATAAGTGTTGCATGATTGGTGAAAGGGGGGTTTTCCAAGATAGACCACAAATGCTATGAAAGAGATGCTAAGGGGAACCGGGAATGGTTGAGATAACCCCCACCAAACCAATACCTTGTTGGATTTAATTTCTTAGGACTAGAATAGTCCTTTGACCCAGGGATGAATTACAGTCAGAATGGTAGGTGGGAATACCTCCTCAAGAGTTAATGAGGGGATGGGGAAGAGCGCCCGTATGAAAGGCTTTCAAACCTGACCACACATTGGGAATTCGGGGCACACACAATCTTTCTAAGGAAGGCAAGAAAGGAAGGTGTGGTGGGCGAGGAAGAGCTGTGAAGAGAAGCAGAGAACAAAGGTCGAGTCCTCAAGTTCGAGGAAGAATTGGGGAATGAACATTTTCTAGTCGTAGGATGTGGCTAGTAGGGTTATGATACAAGCTGATAAATGAGGGTGCTGAGTGACAGAGGAAGTACTCAGGCATGCCTCCTTGCTTGGTATAGAGAAACCCGTCACCGAGATCCTATGGGAGGAGGAGAGTAACCTACATCCCTGATTGTTTTTGAGCCAGAAGATAGAATTCTCTCTTAGAGCATCATGGTCTAGCTTAGGGGTGGCCAATGGTAAATCTATTAGGAGTGACTGAGATTATGGTTGGGTGGAAACAAGCACCCCTTTCAACAGTCACATCACGTTATCTAGTTCTGATAAGTGTTTTCATACTCTATGCCTTGAATTGGAATAATGGATGAATGCATGTATTTATACATCTAAGAATGGTCTATGTATTAAATGATTAAGTTAAGTGTATGCATTTACCTTCTTGTGGACTTATGTTTATGATTGATCATTTATATGCCCTAGTTTAGCCTTTGAGACGTCTTGGGACATAAACCTATAGGAAGACTGGGATAGAAATCATTGCATCAATCTGACCCTATCGATATAGGGAGGATATCTCCTTCAGAATCCTTTCCGCGCAATCGAGACACCATGCCAAAGTCCTAAGCAAGTTCACGATGAGGAATATGTGTTTAACTCATGGGAGTTTAAAAGGACCCATGTGACCAACACCGAGGAACCCTGTGCTAAGCCTAAGGGAGGTACGTCCCTCTGACTTCATAACTTTAGAATTCTGGGAATTCAGAGTATTTTCGGCCCAAATAGTCACAAATAGGCCGAAGGTGACTGAGAGTCACAGTTACCTTTAAGGTTGACCGAAGTTGGGCAGTTTCCCTATTTGTTAGAGGAACCTATCTTACCGACTAAACTGGGATTCAAATCCCCATTGTGAAGTAGCACGAGCCACCGATCGAGAATGTTCGGGGATTCCCTTAGCCATTGGATCTACACTAAGAGGACTTTAGAGAAGTTATACTTCAGGAGAATAGGGATTCCATAACATCAAACTCCCCGAACGTTGAAGTTACGAAGTAAAGGAGATCTGTATATTTGGGGGAGATCGCTAGGATCTTCGCCTACCATCCGATCATTCAGGAAGAGGGAATCACTCACGGTACTTCGGAAAAGTCCTGCTTCAGGAGAATGGAGTGGTAGTAAATCTAAAACCCCTGAAGGTCAGAGCCGTGAAGTGACCAGAACCATAGATCTAGGGACACTTCAGGTTCTTTCCTAGCTGTTGGATTTATGGTGTAGTCATCTTAATGTTGATCGGTTTGGGAGGACATGGGTGTTGTAACACCAAAACCCCCGAAGGTCAAAGTCGCGAAGTAATGTGGATCCTTTAGTCTAGATACTGGGCACTTCGAGGAATTTGAGGTGTGGTGTGTCGAAAATATTCGAAGCCCAAAGTAACGAGAGCCGTAGATTTGAGGATGCTTCGGGACTTTTTTCTAACTGTCAGATCTAAGCTGTGGTCAGCTTGGCACTGACTAAATTCGGGAGAAAAGAGGAGTTTTCATAGAAAAACTCCCGAAGGCCATGTTGATTTTTCAATAAGCAAGTTTAGGCATGAAGTTCATTCCATTTTAGCATTTAACTTAACCATAACCAATAATTTTGCAACAACCAAGATCACAAGAAGAAACACCATGCAGAAGAACACAAGAAGTATCCTGGGAAACCCTTCTCAGCAAGGGAAGAAAACCCAGCCAAAATCCTTTGCTATATTCTTCAAGAGAAATACCTTCACCACTAATGAAACCTAGCACACAAGAGGGTGCTCAAACCCTTGAAGACTAGCACCCAAGAGAGGTGCACACTTTTCCCAAGAAGGTGTACTTTCTGAAATTTCCAAACTCACACAAAAGATATGATTCCTCAATGGGGAATTTACCTTTGCTTATATTAAACTGAACCTATCAACATAAGTGTCTATTGGCATAACAGGGCCAACCTCTCTATCTCATTATATAATTAATATTGATCAGATTAATTATCTTTTACATTAATTAACAATTACATTAAGGTGGGGTCGACCTGTACCCTTTACATTACAATTAGGGTTATAGGTAGGTTTGAATCTTGAACAATATAGCAAGGGATCTTATACACCCACTAGTGCACATCCACTAGGGGCATATCCATAGGGATTTCCATATCACTGGCTCATTGCATTACAAAGAATAACCACTTCTTCACTAGTTCTCAACCACTAGGATCGCATTCAGATGTGCTCATCCATAGACATGTCCACTCAACAGATCTTCTTTCCCACTACATTACACAGGAGAGTCATATGGAGTTTCTTGTCAACTCTTCTACTCAGAGGAGGCTAATACATCATATTCATTTCTATTCTCATGATGATGCACCCAACACTTGTGGATTTCACATGTTCACCTTGTTCTCAACCACATGCACAACCAACTCAAAAAATCTCCTTTCTCATTGTGTTATATATGAGAATCATCTGGAGTTATTCTCAACTCTCTGTAAGGAGGAGGCCATATTTACATTCTAGCTCTGTCTCGGATAGGAGCCACACACCTCTCTTAGGGGATTTCTCTCATGTTTTTAAGCTAGAGAATATCTCACATAGCTCCAATCATCAACATCTCTCAGGATTGTAAGCTGGAGAATGTCTCACATAGCTGTAATCATCAACACTCCCTCTCATCTAGGGAGTCATTCTTCATCATGCCAAGTCTCAAACGGATGTACTTTGAACTTTTTCTTGGCTGGAGTCATCAACACTCCCTCTCAACTAGGGATGCATTCTTCACCAAGTTAATTTGGTGAAGATGTCTGCAATATTCTCATGTGTAGGAAGGTACTTCATGTGTACTATTTTCCTCTGCATCATATCTCTGATATAAGGATATTTCATCTCATCGTGTTTCGATACATCAGGAAACACTGGGTTCTCAAAGAGATTTAAACACGGCTCTTGGTTACCATCATAGGATCCATCTCATGGTCAAGTAAATATGTTAGAAACTTGTGAATCCATATGGCTTCTCACATTTGATGCTATATACTCTACTTCTGTGGTACTCAAGGCCACCAAGTTTTGTTTCCTGCTGCATTAGGAAATAATGGAAAACTTCACGATAAGAAAACAAATGAGCTCTTCTGGTCCACTATACTCTCTTCTCAATATATATCGACATATCCTGCAAACTCAAGTTCACACTGGAGGCATATCTCAGGAAATATCCAACTGTTCCTCATATATATCTCAATACATTCTTTACTGCTATCCAGTGAGTCTGTCTCGGCTGACTCATGGATTGACTAAGTACATTCACTTCATAGCATGAATTTGATCTGGTGTGAACCAGATACATCAATGATCCAATCAACTGTGGATCAATCTCATTTGAACCATCATCATTCATTTTCTTTAAATATATCACGGTGGTTTTGCATTCTGTCATACTAAACTTCTTTAATATTCCCACTCGATATTTTCCTAGACTCAGGAAAATATCATCGGTCCTATGTCATACTTCTTTTCCAAGAAGTAGTGCATCATACTCATATGCTTCATCTCAAAATTAGAAGTCAAATCTAAATTGTATCCAACAAGGCTTTCTGAATAAGTCATCAAAATTAGGCTCTCGTCACCAACACTATAATAATGTAGGTTTGAATCAACAATACTCTTGCTGAAACCCAAACTCATCAAGAATACATCCATATGATATAGTTTCCAAATCATCAATGGTAGTACAGATGGAAGTGCATTAGGCTTACTAGATCAAGTGCCCCTTCATAGAAAACTCCCTCTGTTTGTGAGAATCCTTTGGCTATAGATATTGCTTTGTATTTATCGACACTTCCATTAGCTGCATGTTTGATCTTATAGATCTACTTGGAAGTTACCACAGACTTTCCTTCTGGTCTCTGAACAATATATTGAGCATCATTCTTTTAAGATATATTGGTATTATTTTTTTATGGCATCTTTCAATACCTGTTCTCTTGTTTCTTCTCCAAGACAAGGAGGCTCAAAATTAATGAAATGGCTCATGACTGAAGGATACCTTGAAAATATCTTTTGATTTCTAGGGATGTTCCTTGAGGGGCTTGTATGTTTCTCTGCCTCCTACAGAGTGAGCCTAGGAAGGTCATTTATGCCCTATTGCAATATCTCTTGGACATATCAACTGGAGCAATTGGATCAACTGGAATAATGTTTGTCTCCCTCTGAAATGCTGAAGGGGGAGAAGGTATTGTCTCACTGTCAATATCCATATGAGATTCTTTGGATATTTGAAAGGCTATCTCTTCTTCAAGGAAAACATCTATGCTTGTCTCGATATTTCTCTGACCAGGTATGTAGATCTGGAATGTCTTCGATGATCCACTATTTGTCCCATAGATGTATCCTTTCTCCTTGAAGGGTCTAGCTTGGACTTCTTCTCTTTGGGTACATGCAAATATACTGGGCACCCAAATATCCCAAAGTGTTCAATCTCAGGCTTCACTCTGGTGAAGATTTTGGGAGTTATGTTTTTTAAAGTCTAGTGAAGCCTCTTGTTCTGAACATATACTATGTCATGCATTCTTCTACTCATGGAATCATAGAATTGTTCTGATCATGAATTATTGCATTGATTGTCTCAGGGATGGTTCTATTCTTCCTCTTTCTCAAATAATTTTGACTCCCTCTGAAGGATAAGCATCTTCCTTTTTTCTTAACCTGTCTGGAACAAGAAAACTAGAGGAACCAAACAACAATATCTCCTAAAGGAGAATATTGAGTACATCTCTAGAATCAAAACAATTTAAGGATTGTTGTCACAACTACAACACCTACTTGTAATGTAGATTTTTTTTAGAAATATAGGTTAGAGGAATGACAATTACAATAATCAAACCTGGAGTCTTCACTTCCAGTGTGTTGTTCATCTGAATGCATTGAGATCCCTCTGGATCTAAGACTTCAACAAAAGGTTCCTTTGTCCTGCAATTGCCCTCATGACAATGATACAAATAATATATATACAAGTGCATACCTGAGGGTGATGATATGATTTTTCCAATGGCACATGGCTAATCTCTGTTCTCTGACATCATCATAAAGGAGGTATGTCACAGTGACACATTTTTGTATCACCCACAATAAGTCTTCCTTTGAAGTCTTGTCTTCCAGGAACTTGAAGTTTTCTTGATCCATCAAGCTTATCTTCCATCATAGTTTTTGTTCATCATAATTTTAGATTCTTCACAACCCTTTGTCAACTGGGCTAGAAAACCTAATGGCTAGGCTAGGATAACACTTTTAGGTTTTTTTAGACTTATGACTACCAACAATAATCCTTTAAAATATAGGAGAACATTGGTTAGCTGAAGATCTCCTTCAATGAGTTGCATAAACCCTAATACTGAAATTTCTGTAGAAATTAGCGAAACCCTAGAAACCCTATGGCCAAAATTTCAAAATGGTCAGAATTTTGATATGAAGCTTGTTGGAGGTATGATGAAGGAGGCCGTACAATCCAATTCCCTTTTTATCCCCAACTTCTAAGTTCCAAGTGATGAAAACCTCTAGAAGAGCAGGTTGTATGGATTTTCTGGGAACCCTAGGAGGGTTGTACGGTTTCTGCAGAAGAGAGAGATGATGGATGAAAGTTATTTGTGCAATGGGTTCTTCAAGACCCATGCTCTAATACCATCTTTATTTTTCAATATGCAAGGTTAGGCATGAAGTTCATTCCATTTTAGGATTGAACTTGACCATAACCAATGATGTTGTAGCAACCAAGAGCACAAGAAGAAACACCATGCAAAAGAGCACAAGAAGTATCATGGGAAACCCTTCACAACAAGGGAATAAAATCAAGCCAAAATATTTTTCTATATTATTCAAGAGAAATACCTTCACCACTAATGAAACCTAGCACACAAGAGGGTGCTCAAACCCTATAAGACTAGCGCCCAAGAGAGGTGCACACTTTTCCCAAGAAGGTGTAATTGCTGAAATTTCCAAACTCACACAAAAGATTTGATTCCTCAATGGGTAATTTACCTTTACTTATACTAAATTGAACCTACCAACAAAATTGTCTATAGGCACAATAGGTTCGACCTCTATATCTCATAATATAATTAATATTGACCAGATTAATTATATTTTACATTAATTAACAATTACATTAAGGTGGGGCCGACCTGTACCCTTTACATTACAGTTAGGGTTACAGGTAGGTCTGAATCTTGAACAATATAGAAAGGGATCTTATACAACCACTAGTTCTCATCCAGTAGGGGCACATCCATAGGGATGTTAATATCACTGGCTCACTGCATTACACAAAATAACTACTTCTTCACTAGTTCTTAACCACTAGGATCACATTCACCTATGCTCGTCCACAGACACGTCCACTCAACATATCTTCTTTCCCACTACATTACACAGGAGAGTCATTTGGATTTTCTCATCAAATATTCTACTTAGAGGAGGATAATACATCATCTTCATTTATGTTCTCATGACGATGCACCCAACAATTTGGGATTTCACACGTTAACCTTGTGTTCAGCCACAGACACATCCAACTCATCAGATCTCCTTTCTCACTGCGTTACACATGAGAATCATCTGTAGTTATTATCAAATCTCTGTAAGGAAGAGGACATATCTATGTTCCAACTTTGTCTCAGATAGGAACCACACACCCCTCTTCGGGGATTTCTCTCAGGTTTGTAAGCTGGAGAATATCTCACATAGCTGCAATCATTAACATCTTTCAGGTTTGTAAGATGGATAATGTCTCACATAACTGAAATCATCAATATAACGAAGTCATGAAGTAACGTTAACCATGGATCTATGGATCCACATGGATGGATCTCGATCGTGAGATTTGAGGAATGCTAGAAGGCTATAAGTTTGGTGTGAGGTGGCAAGCCGATGTAACCAAGGTGACATGGACCCATGATCAATGTGCCACGTGTTATCTCGATCTGTGCTTTTTGTAGACCCTATATGCCTATTGGATTGTGACACATGTCACCCCTAGCCTTTCAATGTGTTAGCCCATGGTACATGCCTGCCTAGCCAAAGTGGTTGGTGAATTGACCAGAATTCTGAGAGTCGAGGACTTCAAGACTCCGAAGGATTTGGGGTGTAGAGAAATGGAGGGACCCAAAAGACCCGAAGGTTGGAACCACATGGAAAACTTATGGGACTTCAGGAGTTCAGGACTCTGGAAGGCCACGTGCGTAGACAATAAAGAGGCATTCATTGACGAAGCGTCGAAGTGCTGAAGTTCCTGCTGGCCTGCATGTTAGATGCCTACGTGTTAGACGAAGGTTGATTCCAGTGGTGGGATCAGATGGTGGATGGACTTCCTCCATGGATGAAGGAACTTAGAGACAATACGTGTGAGGTGGATTCACATGGATGCCACATGGCCCTCAACCAATGAACACCCGAAGAACTTTGGGAAGACATAAATTGCAACCCAAAGCTTGGATCTGAGCTTGGTAGAAGTCATTAGAACGCTACGGGTAAGTAGAAGAGGATGAAGACCTCAGACATAGGATTTGAAATGTCAAGGATAACGAAATTTTGATACCCCAGCCCTAGGAAAGATACTCAGGGGTCGGGTGTGTTACATATAGTGGATCTCAATCTAAATTTTAGAGGAAGTGGTTAAGAAATTGGGGTTGATAAATAATATACATCATAAACCTTACTCACTTAAATGGATAAGCAACAATCATAAATTTCACATAACAAAGCAATGCACTTTAAAGTTTGCAATTTCATCAAAGTTTGTGGATGAGGTAACATGTGATGTGGTGCCACTAAATGAATGTGGAATGGTCTTAGGAAACCCTTATGTATATGATGACAAAGAAATATTCTACAGGGAACATAATCAATATCACTTAACTAAATAAGGCAATGAATATGTTGTACATGCTCATTACTTAAAATTAAATCAATCTCTTCAAACAATGGAACAATTAAGGAAGGCAACTTATGCAAGCAACACACCTATAATTGTTCCAAGTAAAGTAGTTGATATTAAACATGAACATGATATGGTTGTAGAATGGAGATTCAATCATAATTTGCTTCAAGATAAGCTAATGTCGTGCAAGCACATCAAACATATTGGTACATTTTAAGTCATATTTATGATGTTATCGCTGCTAATGTTTTCAACATGGATGGTAGTGGATTCGGTAATATGTGAATGAGTTCAAGTGGCTAACAATATGATTTTAGTTTTCATGATTGGTTTTCAATTGATTATGATGCGACAGGTGCATAAGACATAGTTTAAAGACAAAGAACAAGTGGGGAGGCCTATCCTGCACTTGATGTCAGGTTAATACCCTTTTGGAGGACCAAAAGGTTTTAGTGGGGAGGCATGAGCCAAAATGGATCTAGGAAGGCCTAAAGATCAAAATCCTCAGAATCAGATGAAACCAATGCCATTTCATCGGGAACGTCACGTCGATTCCAACCATATCTATATATATATATATATATTTCAAAAATGGACACCGTATGCGAAAATTATCGCGTTTTGATCGATTTCCCAAATAGGCAAAAACGTCAACTGGTCAAAGTCAATAGTCAACAAGTTGTACTACTGACGTTAGAAGTATGTCAGCATGATGTTTCAAGTGATGTCATCATGACATCAACAGGGACACATGGCAACACGAGGAGGTGACACGTGCGTTGAGGAAAATATATGAAATGATCTTACTGAAGCATTTTTAGATTCTGCTTGGCTAAAGAAAAATATATGGGAATGTCACCCTATGTTTATAGCCATCAAAATTGATATCCTAACTCACAATTATTGATTACAAGTGCTTAGGCTAGTCTTTTTATAAAAAAAATCTTGCTGGAAAATTCATTTTTTATATGATTTTCTGAATATAACAGTTGCTGAAATAAATGTAGAGATAGAAGCAAATACACCAAGATGACAATCACGACATATGAGACATAAAACAATCCTTTATTTCATTCCAATTCACCAAAGAGTCATTCTCTTTACAAAATTTTGTGAAGAATTTTTGGACCAAAGTCAAACTTAGACATCCCCGATGGAACATACAAAATGACCTCTGACAGAAAATAAAAAAAAGAACTCTAAAATATGGATCAACTTGCCATAGATTGCTGCCCACTCGACTCTACATAATATCCTTTGTCAGTCATGAAAACTAATTCACAAACAGACAAGTCTACATAGAATATCAAAGATAGATCAACACCTCTGAAAAACAAGTGTCTGAATGATGTAATTCAACCCTAAATCTTGTTGTCTACAATAAGACCCTACTATCATAAAAAAGAATTAGGCTTGTGATAAATTAAGAAATGAATGAAAACTAAACTATCTCATCATAAACTCAAAGAGAAAACCTTAGTATGCTTCTCCTTCTATCTCCCTTCCGCTTTGCCTTTAAGCAAATTAGAATTGGTTGAAGTAGTTGAACTACTTCATTAGTTAAGTCAACTAAAAAATCAACCAACTTTTTAGTTAGGGGGAAAAGTAATAAATCATAATAAGGGTTTTAAATAAATAATAACTAGTAGGTGGGATCCCTTGTGACTCCCTTTAGCTCTTAACAATCATAACATAACTAGTTAATTAAACAAAACATCCCTCCTTGTGACTCCCATCATCACATTCATGCTTGACAATTTATTTCATTGATATTTGAAATTATTTCAAAAATATATTACTCATATATCCAAAGAAAACATGCTGTCCAAAACTTCTGAAGTCAATTGTCATCAACAATAAATAAAATAAAACTCAAAAACCATATTTTCCACTATGAGATGCAATCTTTCCCATGTTCCTGCTGTCACCCTTTGATCTCTCTGGATTTGCCTTTGGATGTGATGATCCTTTAGGCCTAATCTCGCTGATCACATGAGAAAAATAGTCCCTCAAATGCATCCAAGAGGACATAGATTTGTGAGAGCCATTGGAGGGGGAAGAAGGTGCAGGAATGGATTTTTCCTTGTCAGGGGCATGATGGGCCTCGGTTTTCAACCCTTTTCTAGCATGTGAGGACTGAATTGGTGAGTGGACAGGGGTAGCTTGGACAATCTGGTTGATAGGTAGGGGAGAAGGTAAAGACAAATTGGGCCAGCCACAATGCTGGGAGACTGTCGGGTGGACAATCTCTTTCCATCCGTCGTTTTCGAGAACCTCGGATTGCAATGAGACATGAGGGGGTATGGGAATACCAGGGGCTTGTGGATATTTGAAGGGAGGCCTTTCAGGCCTAGGTTGGACCACTCCTTTCCCAATCCAATTGAAAGACCCAGCCTGAAATAGCTGCCCTAACTCTTGTGAGTCAACATCAAAGTGAATGGAGAATCTAGGCCTTCTAGGGCCCTTGTTCCAATTTCCTCTTCCTCGGTTACCTCTGTCATGGCTACCTCAACTGAAAAATCTCATTCCTGCATGGCACATGATTGATTAGAAAATAGTTATTTTAACAACCATACATGACAACTCCTTAAAAATATGAAATAAATTTTTTCTCAACAACATATCAGGCTCATGCAATCCAGTCCATACAAATTGCTTAACTATTGTCAATGAGAAGGGGGTGAACAAAAGGTTCTGGGATGTGCGAGGGGTTTTTATTGAGTGAAAAAAATGTTAAAATGAGGAGGAAAAGAACACGCTTACTGCTCACAGACAACACACAATCAACTGTAATGTAAACCAAGGAACATGCCGCTGTAATCCATCTAAGAAACTGTGATTTCAAATTGTTACAATACATACTTCTCTTAATTGTAATTAAACTTTAGAAACATGGAGTGAAAAATGGATATGGGAAGGCGAGGGGATTGTAATTAGAGAAAAGTGAAATAATTGTAGGGAAAGAGAGCGGATATTGTTCATAAATTAATTAAGTAATCCATAAAACCATTATATATCAAATGCAAATGTCCAACACCAACCAAATAATCACTACGCTCAATTAAATAACTATTGTGTATAATTCAATCAATTATGTGTATCAACTTGCTCACTGTTCACAATCAAATATTTAATACAATGTCACCAAAACAAGACAATATGCATTCCACAATCACCTGTAGAAGAGTTCCGTTTCTTCTCATTTATCCATTTAATGTTTTAAAACAATTCCCAAATGAATACACAGTCACCTAATTTCACCTTGTTCAACATCAACACATCTGTAAATTCTAACCTTGTACAAT